>JAPMOQ010050981.1:697032-738737 GCA_026543055.1 Argiope trifasciata
TGTGTGTGTGTGTGTGTGTGTGTGTGTGTGTGTGTGTGTGTGTGTGAAATATGAAAATAATCATTACAAACTGTTAATAAAGAGAAAAGAAAAGGTTCAAATAAAAAGGTATCAAAAAAATAGATTCACAACTTTAGTCCAAAATGTCGAAGAATGATCATATTTTATGCCTTATCTTTTTTTTTGCATACTTGTGTCTACCAAATTCTGTGTGTATCGATTTTTATATCATGTACTTTACACAAAAAATAGGACCGTGGTAGCCTGGTTGGTAGAGCGTCAGTCTCGTAACCGAAATGTCGCTTGTTCAGTCCTCGTCTTGTCCAAAGACCGCCATGTTGGCTAATGGCAGTTGGGGCACGTTAAATAGGTCGTGACTGCAAAGTCCTCCAAGTTCCCATAACAAAACGATACCTCTGGGAGTACTGAATCAGGGATGAGTCGGTCTCTGATTTGGATCTAAATTCTAACTTGCTGATGAATGAGTGAGTGTATGAATGAATTCGACCACCCCCTAAAAAGGGTTGTGTCGTTTGTGTTCGAGCAAAGTCGTCCTTTTACCTGAACTGTGCTCGTAAACAACGAAAGGCGCACACCTCTGCCTTATTTCGAAAGCTCTGCTCACTCGGGCTTGGTATGATCAAGTGGCATTAGACAACAGCAACAACTCAAAAAATACTAGTTTGATAATGGCATCCAATGTGTTGGTAATTCACAAAGCGTTAATTAATGACAAACTGAGAAATATTCGTTACAACTTTACTGATCACAGTAAAGTTTTAATGACATTCATATCTGGTAGTCATAGACTTGCCATTTTGATTATTTAGATTTACAGAAAACAAAATTATAGTAAAAAAATATGT
Organism: Argiope trifasciata; assembly: GCA_026543055.1. Taxonomy (NCBI): domain Eukaryota; kingdom Metazoa; phylum Arthropoda; class Arachnida; order Araneae; family Araneidae; genus Argiope; species Argiope trifasciata. The sequence goes on from JAPMOQ010050981.1 coordinate 697,899, forward strand.
TTAAAGTAATTTTGAAAAAATTACTAAGATTCAAGAAACATTGGCTGATAATAAAATCTGTCATAACGCATATTGAGAAAAGAGATTTTTTTTAAAGTTGCATAAAAAGAGTTTATGTTCAATGATATATCGTTTTATCGAGTAAAAACAATAAAATTCTGACGAAATCTTCATTAATTAAACTTTTGAAAGATATTTCGTTAGTTACTGCCCAAGAAGAAACGACGTTTGATTGTCCAACGATCTGACATGTAAAGTGTTTTGAATGTTTTTATAAACCAAAACTTATCGAGAAGTCTATAAAAATTATTCCTCCTCTTTGAGAGCTCGACAGCCCCTTGCAGACCTCGGTTGCCTCAACCACACGCACTTTCCAGCATTTTCCATCTTCCACATCTCCCGTCCAACTTTTTATCTTCAGAACACTCAGGTCTCTTTCCGCATCATCCAGCCATCTAGTTAGAAATCTTCCTCTGACACAGGATCCCATAGGATTTTTTAAAAGTGGATATTTCGAGGGTGCTTTTTCAGGGCTCCTCCAGATAACCGAGCTATCTTAACCTATTGCTCCAGATAAAGAATGTTTTCCGTGGTCTATAAATATTATAAATAAATCGTCTGTTATCAAAATATTAATAGAATCAAATTATCCTTTATTAAATTCTTATATAATCTTATTAAATCCTTAAATAAGATTATATCGAAAGTTAAACAGTACAATCCATCATTAAGATACCCACGAGATCCTTCATTAAAATACTGATTTGTTTCATGTTTATAAATATGATTAAAATCAATTTTTTCCCGATCACAGATTTTTCTTTCACTTATTACTGAAAAAGAAATCTTAATCTTTACGAACTTCTAGTTTCTCGATTGTAATACATTATTTAAAATAATTATTCTTCATTATTTTATTGAAACCTTTAATTATTTTATTTTATATGAAGGGTTTACAACATAAAGCACTAAACTCCGAAGCATGACAGCCCATGTCGGCCAAGGTCAACCGTGCTCATATCTGCTTTCTTGACAGAGGAAGGCATCTTGACTGATGCCTTCACCCTGGGGTGCAAGGCATATGTTTCGGTTAGGTGGCTAGCCAAACGCATATCCCCAGTATTTACTTCCCAGGCAGTTTGGCGACCCACTGAAGGGATGATAGGCTGAGTCGACCTTTTCTAGTCCAAGGATCGGATCTATGAGTTGGAAGTGTTACCACTATGCTGCGACATACAATACCTAATATATAAGAAACTGCTTTATTTGTAGTCCTAAAAATTAAAGTAGTTGTAGGACTAATATTTAGCAAATAATTAAAATTAAAATAAATTTCAGTAGATAAATAAAAGTTTGTTCTGAAGAACTACTTTAGTTAAATATATTTTGTTAATCATTTTTGTCTTGAAACATTACAGAGATTATTCTCTTAATAATTCAGTGGCTTATAAACCAGAAGATAAATCTAATAACACATAGAAATATATTTTAAAAAATTTTCAGGTTTTTATACTGTAAGTGCATCAAAGCATTAATGTCTCAAAGAGTTTTGTAAATATTACTATTTTTATTCAAAAAGTAAAAATCAATTACGCGAAGCTTTCATTAAACATGCTTTTATCACTAGAAATGCCATCATACTAGATTTCTCTTCCACTAAAAGAGAAATCATAACTTCTCACAATTCCATATTTAAAAAAAAAGAACTTTAAATAATTGCTATCTTTGCTTCATAACATAGATTATCTGAAACATTATTGATGAATTTCTCAGACAAAAAAAGGTTGTTTTTTTAAATAAAAACTAAGTATTAATGAGTGAAATATTCCTTTTCTTTCCATTAACGGTATGATGCAAAATAATGGTTTTCCGATTACAGGAATTTTTCAGAGCGATGTATCACATTGAATAATGAAGTTAAAATCAGCTTTTTGGGCTCATTAATAATTAGCCAAATGGAAAAAGATCACAAATTGGGGGAAAGAAAATAGCTTTAGTTTTGATATTTTGTGTGAGAATTTTATGCTATTTTAACGGAAAAAAAACTTTTTTTTATTTCCAATTCCATTTCCCTATTTGAAGGAGAAAATATATAAATGAATCAGAGAATTAAAAGTACATGCTTCTTTTTTCAATTTATGTTTAAAACATGTCATTTTTTAAAGAATTTCATTTAAAATTAAATATGACAAGAAGGTATTTAAATATTTATCAGATAGAGTGATGATTATTAAAAATTCAAAACTAATTTTTTACTGAAGATAAAAAAATTTAAAAATCCTTACATTTTATCATGAATTTAAAATTCTTAGATTTTATCATTTCTATGCTTATTAAAATCGCTATAAATTCTTGATAGCAAGAAAAAAAATAGTTTCAAGGATATGACTGATTACATAATTTTAAACGAATGTAATGTTTAAAATTGTACAAAGATCTTACAAAGAATTTGGATTCATAAAAATGAAAGATACTTTCTTATTATCGTTTGTTTTTTGTTGCTGATGATAATGATATTTTTATTACAAGCTCGAATATAATTATCTTCGAGTAATAAATCGATATGAATGACTAACATCTAAATGTGTTTCAGTTTATTTTATTTACATTATCTTTCTCTTAAGGTCATAAAAATAACATTTAGTTAATTCTTTCTATTAATACTAATTATGCTTAAAATATATTAGTAAAAAAATGGGGTAACATTTTTCTCATGAAGTTCATCTAAACTTTAAATCTCTAAACGATTTTTTTCTGGCTATTCTCCAAAATTTTTTAATTCTTTTGAAAACATTTTCATCATTAAGATCATTACATTGGATTAATAGAAAATCTTATTCTTCTGATATTGTGATTTTTCTGTACTTTTCGAAATTGCATTTTTTCCCATGTTCTTTAAATTCTCATTTGCTATCAAAATTATTCTTTTTTTTAAGGCCAATAATTTTAAGTAAATTATTTTCAATTATTATTAATGTCCTTTCATTAACTAAGTGCACTTTAATTAACAAAGAAAAAACAATTTTTGTTAGATTTAGCACTCAATAAAATTTATTAGCATAATGTTTAAACCAAATTTTCATATTTCGTTGTACTCAATATTATTTTTCTCTATCAATTATAAGTTTTCTTGTTATAAAAATACACTGACAATTTTAAAAATCATAAATTAGTGGAAATGTCTAATTATCTATCAAAATAAAAGAAAATCAGGAGAGTAGTAAAAAAGAATAAAAATAAATGTGGATAAGCTTTTTCAACAAATTTTTATTGCATATGTAATTATGACTTTGAATAAGTAACATATTTCTGTACTTATGAATTTTCGAATTTATTATTTTTTTTTGAAAAATTCAATTAATTCTTCACCCTTTAACGGTCGCATAATTTTAAAGAAAATTGTCTTAAAAGTGCCTATTTTTTATTCAAGAAAATTATGTAAAACTGAGTGTATAATTTAAAATAAATTAGTATCTCTAAAAACATTGTAAATAGTCTAGAGCAGCCATCTGGTGTAATATTGAGTAATAAACATGATTCTGATTGTTTGAAATAGATTGTTTTGATATTTTTGGTGCATTACTTTTGAATACACCAACTCGGAAATATCACAGGAGCGAGAAGGAATTACAGTATTACAATTATTTACAGTATTACAAGAGGGACTTGGTTCTTTCTTCTCCATGTTCAAAAGTAATAAAACTGTGTATAATCATTAGCATAAATTTAAAAAATTAGCCAATATCAACCAATATAGAGGTTAATATTTCAAATTTATTCATTTAAAAATTATTGATGCATGCTCTATTAAATCAAAACATCTGTATATAATTTTAGAAAAAAGTTAAACTAGTGTTCATTACAAATGAAATAATTCTAATATGGAAAAAAAATCAGCAACCTCACTTTACTGGTAACAGAAAGAGATTGAAATGGAATTATGAAATATTTAATAATAAAGAACTATTTCCATTAGTCAGACATTTTTTGAATGACTTGAAAAATGAAAAACAAGAATATATGACGTATTTAAAAATTAGAATAGATCAAAAGTGGTATTTAATATTTCAAGAGTGGATGAAAAGTGGTATTCAATATTTCAGGGGTGAAGACATTTAGTTCTTTGTGATGAAATTATTTTAAAATTGTTTTAAAACACTGATCTTCTTACTACATTCTGTAGATTGAGAATTCTCAATCAAAAGCTGGTAATTTACATTTTGCGTTTTAGCAGAAATAAATTGTATTCATCGAGTTCATTGGATTGAATAAAAAATATACTTGATGCGTTTTAAAACTCAGGAAGATATAAAAAACAAGTTTGAATAAGATAAATAGCAAAAAAAAGTTTAATAAGGCTTCCATCTAATAAGTATAAATAACTTATAAAAGAAATTTTTAATGAAATATCTAGAAAATCAAGCAATATGATACAGTAGAAAATAAATATTTTGTACAGATCATTAATTAGTTACATCTTTCAGGGACGGAAAATTTCCGAAAAAAAAATTATTTCAACAAAAAGTTATAACATCATAAAAAGTGTTGCAAATAATTTTCGTAAATACCTAAATATATAATAAAATTATCTAACGGAATTGTTTATTCAAGCATATTTTTGTTATCACCTTTAAATGAAACTAATCAAAAAATTCTTTTTCTAGATCTTGCTGGCAATCAGGTGAAATTTGATCGACAAGGTGACGGCCTCGGTCGATATACGATTTACAACTATCAAAGGGACGATAACTCTAGTGCTTACCATTACAAAGTAGTTGGTAAGTGGTTCGATGGCTTGCACATGGATCTGAACGACGTCAAGTGGCCATCAGGCAGGTTGACTTCATCCATCTGCTCCGAACCTTGCGGAATAGGCGAGGTGAAGATAACCCAATCTGGTGACGTCTGTTGTTGGATCTGTCACAAGTGTCATCCCTGGGAGTACGTTGTCGACGAGTTCACATGCATGGACTGTGGTCATGGTAGGTGGCCTTACCCGCACAAGCAGAGTTGCTATGACCTTGACCAGCAGCATATGAGGTGGGACTCGTTATTCGCCATCGTGCCAATGGCCATCGCCACATTTGGTATCTTGCTTACATTCTGGGTGATGGTGGTATTCTTCCGTAACAATGACACTCCCATTGTCAAAGCGGCCGGTCGTGAACTCAGTTACCTTCTGCTGACGGGGATCACGTTATGCTATATAATGACTTTTGTGATGCTTGCCAAACCGACGCGCATCATCTGCGGCCTACAGAGGTTTGGCATCGGGTTCTCGTTCGCCATCATCTACTCATCCTTGCTCACCAAGACCAATCGCATTTCGAGGATCTTCGAAAGCGCTCGACGATCGGCACGTCGGCCCAGCTTCATCAGTCCCAAATCACAACTGGCCATCGCCTCGGTGCTGATATCCGTCCAGGTGATAGGAACGGCAGTCTGGTTCTTGCTGGAACCTCCCGGTACCCGGCAGTACTATCCGGATGGGAAGAGGAACCAGGTCATTCTCAAGTGCAGCATCCGAGACTCCTCTTTCCTGCTGTCGCTCATCTATAACATGCTCTTGATCACCATCTGCACTGTCTATGCTGTCAAGACTAGGAAGATACCAGAAAATTTTAATGAATCAAAGTTTATAGGATTCACCATGTATACCACGTGTATTATATGGTTAGCTTTTGTACCAATTTACTTTGGAACTGGGAACTCTTTCGAGGTAAGAAAATGTTTGCTTTATTGAATAATAGATATAAGAGTATTTTATGCATATTTATGTTTCGTTCTTTATGCTTAAATAAGATTTTTAAGAATATTTGAAAAATTTATCATTTCAAAAGAAATTAATTATTTTAAAAATTCAGAATTCTTATTCTGTAACAAGTAATTTTATGTAGTATAGGTGCGCGCGCGCGCGCGTGTGTGTGTAAACTTTCTAAATTCTATTTCTGTAAAAACTAATTTTATACAATGTTTGTGTGTAAAGTGTTTTAAACTTTAATTTACACCCAAATTAATTCCCAGCGTTTTTTTTATTCAACCTGTATTAATTTCATTCTAAAATATTCTCTTATTTCCTTATCACATTCCACTTTTTCTATTTAATTACTTCAAAAGAAGCTTTGTAAAATTGCTTTCGCCAGCGGTTTCACATTCTGAGTGAAGAGATAAGAAACTGACAGCTTAGAAAACTTTTGCCTGGTTCGACGCGTGTTAGAATTCTCTAATGACACTTTTTCAATACAAATACAATAAAATACACTTTCAAAAATAAGGAAAAGAATTATAAAAAGGTTTAAAATGTTTTTAGTATGAAGTAAATTGACAAATACCATAGAATAATTTTTGCAAAAATTGTTTAATAGTTTTTGCAAAAATTAATTAATTAGTAGCACAAAAAAGAAATAATTGAAAAAATTCGTTAAATATTCTATAATCAGTTCTTAAAATCTCTAAAGGATAAAGTGAAGTCTAAATTTAGCATAACATTTGGAATTGTTTTACAAAACGAAATTCTTCAATTGAAATTAAGATAGTTTCAGAGAAAATTTGGCAAAAACCTATCACTGTATAACAAATTTAAGTAAATCTCTCAGATAAAAACGAGCAATGTGAAAAGGAAATTTTTTTTGTAATCAAATCAGAATAGGTGACAAGAAATTATTAAAAAAGAATAAAAAGATGAAACTTTCTTATCATAAAAGAAAACTACTTGATTAAAAGTACTCGGAGAAAAAAAGAACCATTATTTAACGCTTATTAATATATCATACACATGGTAAGTGGTTGTTTCTTTTTATTAGAGTAATTTTTTTAGGATTCTGCACTTAATCTTTGGTTCATTCTCTTCGTATTTTCTTATATAACAAGAAATTAGTGTTTTGTGTTTCCTTATATAACAAGGAATTAGAATTTTAGCTCTTTGACTTATATAACAAGGAATTAGAATTTTAGTGCTTTGACTTATACAACAAGGAATTAGAATTTTAGTACTTTGACTTATATAACAAGGAATATTTTAGGAATATGACTTATAAATGTATTGAAGACACATTTATAAGTTCATTTATGTAGTGAAGACACATTTATAAGTTCATTTATGTAGTGAAGACGCATTTATTTAGTGAAGCATTAAAAAAAATTCTGCCCTTGAAGATTGGCAATTAATTTATTTGCTTTTCTAAGAATCCCAATCCTAAGAATTTCAGATTTCCTCTGATATTTTTAAGATTCTATCCTAACATTTTTAATGTATATATATATTCGATTTTTCTAACTGGTAAACAAGTTTGGAAGCTCGACCACTTTTAAAATGAAAAAGAAGAAAAAGAAAGGAAAAAAAAACATCGTTTCTCTAAATTCCAACGCATGCGTAACCTGATAGTCTTGTCATCGTTTCAAACCAGTTTAAACTGGTTAATGACTTTAATTAATTAAGACCATTCGTAAGAATTCAGAGAATAATTTGGAAATCAAGTTGTGACTTTAGTTGGCGATAAATCATCAAACACAACCATCTGAGTTATTTTCTAATAACCCTAAAAGGAAAAATGGATACTTCAAAAGCAGTCATTCACCAATTTTTTGCCTACCCATTTTGAGGCTTAAAAACCTCAAACTAAAACAGCCTCGTGTTCTCCCATGATAATAGAATTTTGAACTGAATGTGAACCGAAGAATGTTAGGTTCCCAAAATAGATGAAAAGTGGAAATAAACTGTTAACTAAATATGAACCAGATTTCCTTTATATAAATCTTTTCAATAATATCTTGCGTTTTTCTTTCCTTTTTTCAAAAAAAAAGCATATAGTTAGCATTTCAGTTTTGATGTCACTCATTCATTTGATTCTCCTTCTATTCATGGTACGAAATTATAATAACCATCCCTAATATTGCTGAAAAAAAAGAAATTTAATGTAAATGTATTAAAATAATACAGCACTTCCAATTAATAACAAAAAGATATCAACTTTTACTGTGTGAAGAATTTAAAGTACTTTAATATAGAATATTTCCGAAGAAACGCCAAACTATGCTCCATTTTCTTTCGTTAAAATGAAAGGTTACCACGGGAAATCGCTTTTATCCCTTGGGTCCTCTGAGTATTTCCTCCAGATTATCTTACACAAAAACATACGGATAAATCCATTACAGCAGATTTCTGACAACCCATTCATGGGCATTCGGGTCCATTTCGTGGCCCAAAAATAGAAAACCTGGAATAAAACCCACGTTGTTATTAGTCATCAGTGATAATGCTGTCAAGAACATTGACAAATTCTTGGCTTGCCCTTCATCTACCATTACGCGGGCCTTTCAAAAGGTGTCGAGGACTGCATAAATCACTCGCGGACTTCTAAAGAAAACTTTTATGCAATCTTCACTGCTTTTAAGGGCTATCACAATAATTGATATATATGCCAGGTTAAAAGGAAAAAGAGGTCCTCTGTTCGAATTCTTTACATAGGTAAAATGAAAAAGAATCTATAAAGAAATTGAAATATGAGAAAGAGAAATGACTTAATCTCTGTTTTGAAATTTTATTTTGAAACTGAATATTTACAAAAGATATGGTTCATATTTTGAAGTATTTGGTACAAAGATAGAGTAGATAGATATTTTACATGTTAAAGTTAATAAAAATGCAGGTATTGGAAAGAATTTATTTTCTTTTAAATAACAATTTTCAATTAGTGATGAATATAGAAATACACTTCAATGATCCTTTACAAAGTCCTTTAACTTTAATTTATTTTCCTTAAAAGACTTTAATACAAAGCAAAGACTTAATGGTTGCATTCCAATTTTAAAAACTGTGTTAAAAGAAAGTGTACATTTGATTTTCTACCAGAGTAATTTCCTTGAAAGATAAAATTCTAGAGATTTTTAGAGAATTCTAGAGATAATCATTTCGACCTTAAATTAATTTTGCTTAAAATGAAAGCCGCTTTAGTGTCACAATTTCCGCTAAAGCAGTTTGAAATATTTCAGTTTGCAATGGCATACATTGAAATAATAGAAAAGGAATTTTGCAGAATCTTAACCCCTAAACGTCCTATCACTATACTGAAACGGCCTAAATACTCTCTCAATGAAATTATAGATTACCCTAGATTGGATACTTGTGCGAAATTTCTCTTTCTCAAATGTGTTGAATTGAATACCCGAGATGTGTTCTTTACTCTGTAGAGATATTCACCCAGATGCGCTTGGAGAAAAGGGAAATTTTTTGAGAACATACAAAAAAAAGCATACATTTGTTTAATAGCCATCCACTGAAGGGAATATTCTTTTAAAAGCCAACCGCTTAATGGCACGAAATGCACTATTGTAGTTTTTGAGGAAAGAGAGTGCAGTTTTTAAATAAATAAATAACCAAGCGAACCAATGCCCAAAAGAAATAAATATCCAGCATTTCAAGGCACATGAACCTGTATTATCTTAAGAATTAAAGTGTTAATAGGTCATGAAATTGTTGGTCATATAAGTTATTTTATAATTCTTGACAAATGTTTTCAAATGCATTTTTTTTAGTTCTTACTGAAGTTATTAGGAAGCATCCAAAGCATTGTCCTTTACAATAATATTTTCTAAAAATGGTAATAATTATCACAAAAAAAATGCTTTTTACCCCTATTAGTTTTCTTTGTAAAGTATCTTTCAAAATTTCCATGTATCCATTTAAAATTATAAATATTATCTATGAACAAATACAGCTCTCAAATTCTAGAACTGATTTCATCAACAAATGTTGTTCATATATTTTACATTTTTAAATGCGTTAAAGGTAAATACATTTAGATCATGTTTTGTACGTGAAAATTTAGTACAATTTTTTTAATAATTTTCTTATTCACTTTATTTTACATGTTCACGATTATTCTAAAGAAGAAATTGCGCCATTTTTATTTTCAAAAGACACTTATACATGCCTTTCTAAAACTGAGATCTATACTACGATACATTGTATGCACTTATGAATGATATTAATAATTTATGTACTTAAATCTCCGATAACAGTTTAAAACTTAAACTATAGAATATATTCAAAATAATTTTGATTAATAAAACGTTGTTTGATTATTTAGATTAATTCCTATTTAAATCTGAAAGAAAATAAAGGAAATACCCTCCGATAAAGAAAACCACTGGCAAGTATATATCTATTTTATAAACTGGACTACCACAAAGTCCTTCCTTTGCAATTTCGTCCCATTCTTTATTTCTTCTTTTAGACCGTTATTAAGATATTCCCCCTCTTCCATTTACGCTCGAGAAAGGATGGGTAAAAGAAAAAAACCGAACCAGATATCGCAAAAGGGTCATCGAAGTGTATGAGCTGATCAATATGGCTCTTCCGTCCCTTAGCTAAAAAGGATACGCGACAGCTTCCAACACTTTTTTCCTTCTCTTCCTCATATCTTCTGGTGCTGCCTTTTTCTTTTTTTTTTTTTTGTCTCCATCCTTCTTTTCTTCTCTGGTGAGAATGATGCGAGCTTTAGTCAAAGGATGCACTGGTCCGTTCCATGCAGGCTGACAGGATGGCCATCGATCCGGATGGGTCTTTAAAAAGTGGGGTATTCTCATCCCCGCCCCCCCGATAAAATACCTCTGAACCGCTTGACTATAGGGAATAGAGGTGATACAGTTTGAACTTGAGGTGAGCCGACAGGTCAGTTAGGAATCGGAAATTTATTTCGGAACTTTTCCTGAAATAACAAGGACTTTTCTTTTCAAGAAGTTTATTTAAGGTAAAGCCCCCGAGATGGTGGTTTTTTACCCTTCAATAGCAGCTAATCTTTTCTTTTAAGTCTGTTGTTTTATGGCCGGGAAACAGCTTTTGTAGTTAAAACAGCGTGAAATATTAAATGATGAGAAAACTTAGACTAAAAAGTAAGTTTTTGGATTTATTTCAAGCTAAACATATTAAATACAGGAATTTAGTACTGAAATTTCTATACATAAACAATAAAAAGAGTAAAATTTTTAGTGAACTTAGAGGCTATTAGTCGTTCTTCTTCTTCTTCATGAGGACAACTACCCTTTTCAGACTTTGACTGCTTCAACCACGAGCTTTCTATCCCTCTCAACTCAATTCCAGTTCCTCAGAACTCTCAAGTTTTTTTCTACGTCATTCAGCCATCTAATTGGAAGTCATCCTCTAACCCGGAATCCCACTGTTTTCAGATATATCCGAGCCATCTTAACCTATTGCTCTGGATAATGTGTGTTATTGGTGGTTTCTTATAAAGTTTGAATTCACCAGCATCATCTCTCAGGACTAAAGATAGTTCAAAGGATCCTTCTTTCAAACATGTTCAGAAAACGTTGAGTGTCCAAGTTCCACTTGCATAGAGCAGAATAAGCAGCATAGAGCAGAAAGTTCTCTTAAATAATTAATATTTTCTTATTATGGATAGCTAAAATGCATTTAAAAATAATGCAGCTTATTCGAACATTTATATGCTGCAATATTGCAGAGAAATAATTTCCATATTCTCAATAATCTCAATGTCAAGATTCATCTTTAGAGATTAAGTAAAATCTAAATCGATAATCTGTAATCTGATCAAACATATATTTAAAAATTGCACCGTAGTAAATACAAAATAAAACGAGGTAATTCTAGATACTAACTATCAACTTGAAAAAGAAAATCAGTCGGATAACTTTAATGTTTAACAAACTATTCTCCTTTTACCTATCTCGTTATTAATAACCCAATTTTCTTAAGCTCGGTTTACTTCATTCGTTAACAAACTTCACAAGAAGCCGCATCTTCTTTAATTTGACATAATTTTGGTACGCATCATCGCCAACGTTAAGCTTAATATAATTGTCTTAAACGCCAGCGACGGACGGCAAGTAATTTCCAGCCTCAAAAAAGAAATTGCGCTCACTGATTCAGGCATCCCAAAACCAATTACCTGACACCAGCGGTAATTGTTTGCCTTCCTGATTGTATGTGAACTCTCGACAAAGGAACCATCAAACAATTTATCTGTTGTACATGGTAATCAGCGAATACGGCTTTCGCATCTGTTCTTTTCCCACCGCTGAGTGGAATAAAATTTTCCGCCGTGTCCTTTTAGATTCTCATGGGCCATCGTTAAATAAATTTACTCACCGCCAATCTTCAGTTACCTGGTTCCTATTTAATTGCTAAACTGCGCGCTTTTGATCGATTTAGGGTTGAAAAGTGGCATCGTATTAGAGCAAATCAATCAATGTGCATCTTCTGTAATTTGCTGATGGTTGCTACAAATAATGAATACATTTTTTAAAAAATTGCATTGATCTAGTATAACAGTTTTACTCGGTAATGAAAAGAATTTTTTTTTATTGTTTCGTTTTTAATTTTTTATGTATATGTTCTGGAGCTTTTCTACTTTGTCTCAATAAGTAGATACGAATATCGCCATAAACAAGTAAAAGTGAACAAGAAAAAATAAAAAGGAAAAGGAGATAATGTTTTCTTGTTGTTAAAAGTTAATTATAGTTTCCGTGTATTTTCCTTCCTAATCGTTTTAATTATTTCTATACATTAGAACTTTCCAAATTCCACCCAATCATTAGACAAAATTGTACAAATGTTGTCAATTCACAGCTAGAAGTGAACAAGTAAAAATAAATGAAGAAATGAGATAATATGTTTTTGTTTCAAAGTACCATCTCTATAAAAATAAATACATGTCAATATCTGTGTAAGATGTCTTTTATATTGATGTACACTGACATATATGGTTTTGACAATTACAAAAAGAACATTTAATAACTGTAAATATACATACGCAACAAATGTACTCATTTTGATTTTTCATCTGTCTGCAGGCTTACAGCTATTTTTGTAGATAATACATTCAATCAGTAGGTTTTCGAAAACGGTTTTTGTAATAAATTATTAAAACAAATAAAACCCATTTCCTGGTCGACAAAAATTAAAACAAAACCAACTAGTTCGAAATTGAAATTAAAACTCAATTCGGAATTAAACGCTAAAAGTTCAAAAAATGAAAAGTAAATGAAATAGAACCAATTAAGGAAACAAATACAAACTAATATAAATAATAAAATTATGTAAATGAAACAAAAACGACACTAATTACGGAAACGAAACTAAAACTGGAATCGAAACTAAAAATTATTAAACTTTCAAACAAGTTTAAGAATTAAATTTTTTTAGATTTTATAAGTTCATCACTGTATTTGGTGAGAGCAAATGCTGGCTACAAATAAAATACAAATGAATATAAATTAATTAAAAAAATAAGCCAAGCAAAAAGGAACACAACCGAATCAAAACTATAACCAGAAGAAAAAATTTATTTTTTTATTCGATGTGTGTGTGTGTGTGTGTGTGTGTGTGTGTGTGTGTGTGTGTGTGTACATATAGTAGATTATATTTTTTGCTCTTTATAAGCCTAGTTTTCTTTTCCTGTTTAACGTTCAAAAAGTAAATACTCTTGGTTGTACTTTCAGATTAGATCTTTTTTTACATTCAAGAACTTAATCTCCGATATGTAGCTGTCTCACTTGTCCTGTTTTCATACATTTTAAATGAATATGAAAATAAATGAAGCTATGTTTTCATTTTAGATGCAGGAACTGAAAAGCTCTTTGCAAATTTAAATATGAGTAAGTGAAGAAAAAGCTTAAGAATTAATGCTGATATTGAATTACTTTCCCTTAATACCCAAATGTCAAAAATTGTCTTACAAATGTCATAATAATAAAAGGTTTTGAAAACATCAACTTGAAAAAAAATCTTAACATTTCTTTGAAATTAAATTAATCGTGTAAAGAAAACTACTTTCATATTCAAATGAGTGTTTGTTTATTATTGTTTGAAAATGTGAAAGAAATTGAAAATAAGAAGACACTTAAAATTCGGGCAGTATTAGAGTAGCTAATGTATTCTTATTTTAAAACTAATTTCAAGCTTTCTTTAAACTTGAAAATCGTGAGAAAAATATAAATTGATAAGAATAAAAAGCTTCATAATATTTTCATCAACAAATATTTTGCCATAAATTAGGTTTTTTTTTAATGTCATATCGGGGAAATAATTTCATCATCACAATTTGCAAAACTGTGTCACAAAATTTCAATTTTTTTTAATTCAGAAGCTGAAATTATTTTATAATTTTCTAATGCATTCTTTTCAGAAAAATAAAAGTTTCAACATTTAAATCGTTTTTGATTTTACTTTAGTTGAGAAACAAAGGTGACCTAGAACTTCATTTTAAATTAAGACTCAGTAATAAAAATCCAAAGGAAAACTAATTTATATCCTGTGATAAATTCAAAGAAAATATATACTTAGACAACCTTACTAGGCTTTATCAATCTTTCAGACAATTTTCTTAAATAAATTCTTTATAAACATTAATATAAATTTAAATATGCATTTTATAAAAATTGTCAATAATAGTTTAATTTCAAATCATCCGATATCTCTATTTGAAAATATAGTTTTATAATATAGTTTATGGTATACATAAAAAATAATTCAAAAATGCTTAGAGCAGTTATAAATTGGTCCAAACAAACTGTTGCCATCTAAATATTAAACAGAGCATTTCGCTATAACATTCAAATTTTTGCAGAATTCCAACTTTCTAAAAATTTGCTATTGGATTTAATTTTTTTAAAAGTACTATGCATTATATGTATAATTCCATCAAAATTGGTTTATTTAATAAGATAAAAAAAAGTTTCTTTAGACTTTTAATTCTTATCTATCTTATTTACAGTAGAATTTCCTAAATGTTAGTTTATTGATATCGAAATGATAAGTTAAATCTCTAGGTAAATAAACAATGTAAAAATATATTTCATAAAAACAAATTTATAGTAAGTTTTTTAAATCATTCTAAAATTTTAAAATTTTTATTATAAACATTACAGAAGTTGGCAAACAAAGTTATACAAGTTCTATACTAGATGCTATTATTAAAATTAATCAAAATTTGATTAAATGCATCTATTGACTGAAGTTCTAATCTAAATTTCAGAAAGTATTAAAGTAATGCCTTATCATAATAAATAAATATATGTATAAAATTTTAAAAATTCTAGCACATACTTTTATTTTTAAATGCGAAACAAATCAAATTAATGTATATGAACTATAATAAAACTGAAACTTAAATTAATACAATATTCAACATAAGATAATTGCTTTCAGAAATATATATGCAACTAGTGAATAGATACTTTTTGTCCCAACAGCCTAGAAAAATGTCATCAAAAACTTTGTGCAATTATATAAATAAAAGAAAAAAAATATATTATATATAAATATAAGCAATATTTTTAAAGGATATTATTAACTATCAAAATATAGTTTATGAATTATTAATAATTCTGTCTGCAATGTGTCACGAAGAATCAATCGAAATGAATTTCTTGCTCTTGCAACAAAATATCAGCCAATGCATCAACACGAAAAATTACTCTTCCTTTTAATGGAAACCCTTCAAAAGGGAAAAAGCTTAAAATTCGCCAAAAAGTTAATTTCACCGGTAATTAAGCTTCAAACAGCTTCCGTGAGTTTCCAGATTGGCAGCGTCGTGACCTGTTCACATTATTAAAATGAGATCCGCCATTCAACGTCACGGCAGCTATTGGAAACTGTTGGCAGAAATTTAATAACGTCATAACTTACCCTCTGACGCCTCTGAACAAAGGAATTCCAATTGCTTAATTCTGTAAACGGTTCGAGATCCATTCCCCCAACGCTCTAGAGATGAACGCGTTCAAAGTCTCTTCGGATGTCAAACTGATCTTGCTCAATTATGAATATGGAGAGAAGGTTAATCAACGCTGGAGAGCTAGAGGGGATATTAAATACAAGTAACATGGGGAGATGTCTTAGATCTGGCACTAGATATGCAAATGAAATAAGAAGGAGAAGACAATGAAGGATTACTTATCTTAGTTTCTTGGTTATCAAGAATTACAACAAATTGATGCTATTTGCACGCAACTTTTGATCTAGTTATATAGATACACGATTAAGAACTTCGGCATATTAATTTTGCAGGCTATGAAAATATCGTGTAATGATCCATTTGACTGAGTAAAATCTTTTAAAAATTAGTTGAAGGCATTAATTGTGTCTTATTATCATGTAAAAATATAATGTTGTTATGGTTTGATGTTTTTGAAGTCTCAATTTTTCGCTTTTAGGGTTATTAGAAAATAATGAAGAATGTTGTTACATTTGGTAATTTATCGAAAACTAAAGTCACAACTTGATTTCTAAATTATTCATTCTCTAAATTCTTAGGAATTTTCTTAATTAATTTAAGTCATTAAGCTGATTAAAATGGTTTGAATCAATCACGAAATTATCAGATTACGCATGTCTCAATATTTAAAAAACCAATGGGCTTTTTACATTTCAAAATCGGTTTTTGACATCTAGAAAAATTGAAAATGAAAATGTTTTTAAAATTATCATTTCATATAGAGATAGGGAGGAGAGAGACCGATAGAGAATCTCGTGACGGTTTCAAACCAGTTTAAACTGGTTAATGACTTAAATTAATTAATACAAATAAATAGTTTAAAAAATATTATGTTCTGACATAATAACATGAATTTTTCGATCGGTGATTTTATTTTTTACTTCTTATTCTTATACATTCACCTCCGATGATTAGATGGCTTCACATCATTGCCAACTGAAACTGTGTGACTTTGATATATGAAATAAAAATTCTGCGTTATGAAAAGAAGTAAATAAATGGCCTCTAGAATTCGACATACTTCACCAATCTGGTTTCTCAGTGATCCGTTTTTTTTTTCCAGAAAAGGTAATAGGGAATGTGGGTGGTAAAAAAAGTCGCTACATGGCAATGGCAGTTACTTTGCATTTCATAAATAATAAAATTTTCTCAAATTTTGAATCCTATTTTGTGTAATTATAATGCAAAGTATAGTTTTATGTTTATGTTGTATATTATGTACGATAAACATAGGTTTAGCAATCGAAGCACATTTTAAAGGAATCTGCATTATTGTGACACTCTCGTCACTCTATCAGTCCTTTTATCTATCATACTACAGAAAACCTTCAAATCATTTCAGTTTGAATTTTAACCTTAATTAAACCAATCTCTAATTGCCAATCGAATAAAAAAATGTTACCATAACATGTAAATTAACATTCATGTCATTGTTGTTACTTTTGGCATTTTACAAGCCTGCTGACGAATCTGTAAGCCAAGTGAACGTCTCTTGTTTTTTCAGTATTGCCCACTACCGCCAAGAATACAAGTTAGCTACTTCATAAACCAAATTTGCTTGCACATCCCGTTTTAGGTGGGGATCACATTCACACACCTCACAGAGAGAATACAGAAGAACAACCCTGCCCTAACCCAGGATAACGGGGAGAAGCCATATCTCTATGCTAGCATGCCGGCATAGGCAATCATAGTATCCTCGTATGAATAATAGCATCATATTGCAGTATTCTGTTAAATATGATACAGTAAAACAATGGTTTCCAACCTGTGGGGGCGCCCCCTCGGGGGGCGTGTAGCTGTTTCCAAAATATCATTTTCAAATACAAACCAAAAAAGTCAAATAGGTGTAAAAAAATGAATCAGCAGTATACGTAATCCACAATCCTAGCCGCGGATTTTTGGTGTACAAATGCTAAAACATCCCATTCATACTCTTCTTCGAATCGAAATATCTCGCTTTCGCGTTTGGCGCCGAGTATCGGTGGGGCGTGGAATCAAAAGATAAGCACTTGCAACATCCCGGTTATTCTCGTGCTTACTCGCGCCAAACTGCAGTAAACAGAAGCATCTGATTGTTTCTGTTTTCTATGAACAGAATCAGTTCGTTAGTAGTGATTACGATAACCACGTTTGTATATAGAATGAAACACTTTGCTTTGGTAACTTCTAAATAAATTAACATGGAGGTAAATTTCATAACAGTTATAATAGTACCTTATTAACCAGGAAATGTGACAAACAAGGCTTTAGAAATTTTATTGCCATTTGTAACCTCTTACCTATGTGAAACTGGTTTTTCTACAGTAGCTGTCTTAAAAACAAAGTATAGATCTCGATTAATGATTGAAAAGGAACTGAGAAACGCGATTTCTTCAATGATACCACGGTTTGAGAAAATTTGTGCTGAAAAACAAGCTCAACCGTCGCATTAAATTTTTATGTTGTAGTAGTAATAATTATATATTCTTTTTTTGTTTTGTTATTATATTTCTTATAATAAATATATTATATTTTTACATAATATTGTATATTATTTTGTAGCCCATTAAATAAATTATAATATTAGTTGAGTATTTAAGAAATTTGATTTTTAGATAAATTAACGGGACGCTACAATTCGTTTTTTAAAGGGGGGGCGCATTAATTTTTTTTAAAAAAAAGGGGGGCGCCGGTACAAAATGGTTGGAAACTACTGCAGTAAAATATTACAGATTATGAGATTTCGAATACAATTTTGTTAATTCAAAGTACTATTAAGATTATACTCCAATGACCAAAAAACTTGATGTAAATGAATATATTTTAGTAAAAAGCATGCAAAAAGGAAATGCTTTAATCGAAAATTTTAATATTTTCCAAACTGATATACTTTTATAACATGATTATTTTACCTAAGAATTTTTTAACTTAAACATTATCTAATGTCATATGTCATAAAACCTCAAAAGATTATTATAACTAAATAATACTAGCTGGTATCCGGTACTTTGCTGCCGCAAAAGAAATAATTTTGGAAATATCGTTTGAAATTTCAAATAAATCTCTTTTTTAATTAGGAATTATAGAAAGAATAGCATTTATTTTCATCTAGGAAATGAATACATTCATTGAAATTGAATGAGATATAAAGGAGAAGCGTAAATAATATTTTCTCTATTCTTTCGTATTTTATTATTTAAGAGCTTTAGGTATGAGCATTTTTTTATTTGTTTTTCTGTCTTCAGCAGAAACAAATAAATTTATTGGCTATCCGACTCGTAAATATCCAGCATATAACTGGTTATGTGAAAAACAGGGATTTTTTCCGGATCAGTCCATACATTTAAAGTGCAAATAATAAGTAGTCAAAGTTTTATCGCGATCGGATGAGCAGCAGAGCAGCACATAAGATATACAGACAAACTTTCATTTTTATTTTTATAGATTAAAGAAAAAATCGAAGTGAAACGTTCATTCTTCTTAAATACTAAACTTAACTTTAAAAAAAAAACTGTTAAAAAAGGAAAGTTTATAACATTTTATTCAAAAAAAATATTTTAGACATATACAAATTTAGTAAAGTGTTTTTTTTTTTTTTTTTTTTTTTTTGTAAAATAATAAACTAAATACAAAATATTCCTTAAAAGGGAATTTAATTTTTTTAATGCATGTAATATTATTTCTTGAATTTTTTTTGTCCATTATATAATTGTATTCTGTAACCAAAATTATATGTTTGTTAATAAACGATTGAACGAAGCATTAATATGTTAATTAATGAACAGTCTGTTGGAAAAGTCTTTATTTTTTGTTGAAAAATTCAGTGTTATGCTATTTTTATTAGTCATTTAAAGTAAATATACTCGAAGGCCAAGAATTATTAGTACATAAATATAAATTCACGATTTTAGAACAACAGAAGTTACATATAAACTTTCAATAAAAATACTAGCTCTTTTCACTTCAGCTATTAAAAACAAATCTCAGAAATAATAGCTAACAGAAAAACAAACTTACTACAAACTACGTATTAATAATTTCATTCGAAAGCCTATTTCAAAAATTATCATTTATAAAATGCAATAAATAAAATAATATTGATGATAAAAATACTTTCCCTAGAACCCCTCCCCCCGCCATGCAGGAAGTATCTTTAACTATATTCTACTAAAATACTCAGATCAAAAGTAAATTAAACTTTTTATAACTCAAAGGGTCTATGTTATTCAAGAGAGAAAATTATTCTCGCTCATTCTTTGTTTAAAACAACTAAGTAAGATTATTGCTTCAATTTATAAAACTAATCAACTCAAAAATGCATTTATTTTTTCCTCAAAGGTACTATATATCAATAACTTGTTAACAATAATAACACCAGGTCTTAATTAAATTGCCATTTATTTCAAAAACATAAAATGATTACTCAACTAAACTAATTACAACATTTGCTTAACAAAACAAATTACGATCGAAAACTTGCCTTCAAGTAAAAATATTTGAAGTTAATTTTTGAGCCTGTGAGTAAATATTTTGCTTAAGAATTGAGTAATTTGTCTTTCCTTAATTATGTTTGTAAATTTATTCATATATTCTGCTTAAATTGCAAAAATAATCAATAGAGAATATTGTTTAAATAAGCGATTTATACATCGTTCTAAAGTTTTATTAACCATTTTTATTTCCCTTCAAACTCTTTAATTATTAAAGAAAATTTTATTTCAAAGTTAATTAAAGCAACAGCATTTGGAAAGTTATAATATAGAGACAAATATAACGCTTGAATTGTATTCCGAACATCCATGGTTTCAGGTTAAATGAATTAAATAACTGGAGGTATCATGAATTTTTTTAGAAAATATTCAGTTATAATTCTTTCTTTACTATACGATTTTTTATTTAAATAAAGAGAACTTATCATCTTATAGAAATAGTGTTAATGAAAGTGTAAAGAAAAGCAAGAAATAATTTTCACACGTCAAAGAATTACATTGCGCAGTATTGAATTAAATCAGATAAAAACTTTATGGTGATTTAATACGAATAGTACTTATTCTATTATCTTGAAAATAGGGAACATCCTTTCTATTGCAAAGCATACCTATTTGCATTATTCTTTGAATGAGAACAATCAAAAATGAAAAGAAAGCTGATTCTATACGAGCATTTGTTACTTCTTTAAACATCATACCTACGTTACAGAAAAAGAATAACTGATAAAATTGTTCAATAAGAACCAACAGAACTCCATTATAGTTGTTAAAGAACTCCGTCATATGAAGGGGATAGAAGAGATGCTGTGTTATAATGTATTCTGCGTTAGATGATACAAAAATTCGAAACCACTGCAATTCTTCCAAATACAGAACTCGGCATCAAAAATGTGATTATCGCGGTCATTGAAGCCAGAAGTCTATCGTAGGTATATCAGTTGTTTTCCATGTATTAGATATATCGTATTCAACTATACGACAAACCATACAGCAGAAAAGTCTTATTGCATTGTTATCCTTACTAAATCAAGCATGTTCGTCTTTTGCAGGACTAGGTAGAATTTCATAAATTTTTGCACTTCAATTCTTTGCTAAAATGATTGTTGACATCATTTGCTCTTGGAAACGTATGTGGAAAGTCAAAAATATGTGTATACTTTTCCTGTATTAAAATTAAGACTATTTGCTACATTGATTCTTTCAATATTATAATTAATTTTTATATACTGTAATTAAATCTATCGCAAAAAACAATCCAATCTCGGGCAAGTTCAGTATTACCAAAAAAAAAAGATTTTTATCTTTGTATTTTTTTTCAAACAAAGGTGTTTATTTGGAACGCCTATATCTCTCAATTACATGAAATACTTAATCATAAACGATTGTCAAATTCACCCACTATGTTGCCAAAATATTCATTTTGTGAATCTTCTTGATTTAATTTTGCATTATTTGCTCAGGCAAACATTCATTTTGTAATCGTTTCATTGAAAAAAAATGTGAAAAGCTTATAGATCATTTCACTGCGCTCCGTGAGTTTCATGACAAAAAATTTGCAATATCCGGCATGTCAAATTCGTGGCACCAAGAGCGGAAGTAAGAATATTTTTATCTACTTTGAACAGGTATCACCTATTTCAGAAAAGTTAAATTTATATGTGTCCCTTCATAAATTAAAACGTAAGTTTTTTTGAATTTGGGGGGCAGGGCTATTAGAGCTTGACATGGCCTTAAGGCAATGATAGTACGATTTTAATTTTAAATAATTAGTAATTTCACTATTATGTAAATTTTATCTAACCATGATAATTTTTTAATTCGTTGTCATTAACCCTTTCGCCCCTACTGGCACATATACGTGCCAGCAAGAAACACGCTCACTTCCCGACCGACACACCGGCGTGACAGAGCCTTTTCTCGTTCACGGCCGGCCGTCACACATTTGTGCCAGTGTCTTAGAACGTTTTAAAAAATGTAATTTTCGGCACAAGATGGCATTGTATGTCCATATGGTTTCAGATACATGTAGATCTGACCTTCTACTCGAAATGAGAGAAGCATGACTCACATACACGTGGTTTTCGATTATATATAAATGCTTCCGATTGGAATGCTTTATGACGGCTCATTAAATTCGCACGTGGTATTTTATTTATAGTAAATAGGGAGTTTTATTTTCGCTAGAGTTGGTTATTTCAGTTTGCAGTCCAGTCTTCAGTGGATAATTAGATTTTGTAGACGTGAATTCTTTCTGTTTTTACCGTTACAATGTCGAAACGTCGTTAAAGTATGTATTGAAAATAAAATGCGTAAAATATATATTTAAACAAGAAATGACTTAAGTAACTAAAATATGTATAAATGTATAAAAAAAGCATATGCCATTCAAATTTTATACAGAGCATTATTAAACAATGCGTTGAAACTTCGGTAAATTCATGGATTTAGGCTTAACAGCAAAAAGTCCTCCGGCCCTGGACAGACACTCGCAAAAGAGACTGCCGGCCTCAGCGATATGCGCGCGTTAGCGATTCCCGTTGCGAAAGGGTTAAATAAATATTTAAAATATAAGGCAATGCGAATATGATTGAAGATCAAATCATCTCATTTGGTAATCTAAATTCTATTAGTGACGATGGCGTGTATCAAAATATATGTATGCATACTCATTTTTTCATCTGTTCTGCTAAATGTGGTTATGTTTTTATTTCTTTTGGGTTTATATTAACCGCTTACATGTACTCCAAAATCATTAAATGTAACATTGTATCTTTCTGTGTTCATTAGGTGCAGATCACGACACTGTGCGTGTCGACCTCCCTGAGTGCGTACGTGGCCCTCTTCTGTCTCTTCTCTCCCAAAGTTTACATCATCATCTTCCACCCTGACAAGAACGTTCGGAAGCTAACCATGAACAGCGCCACCTACAAAAGAGCACCAACTAGCAGCACCTGCGGGACCTCTGTCAATCAAGGCAATGGAAAAGGTGAGAGCTTTTCTTACGTAGTTAGGGCACACAAGGGAGGGCTAATTCAGTTTGGAGTCGGTCCATAATGAAGCGGTCGCCCCTCTCGGTCCAGTAAACCCCGCGCAAGAAAAGAAAGGAATTGTTTCCACTGGATGGAGCAGGACTAATCACGCTAGATAAAGAACGGAGGGGAAACGATCCCAAGTCATGGCTGAGCTGCGTTCTCTCTCATCACTTTGTAAAAGTCAGGAGCATGTCCGATGTGACGACTCCATCTGGAGAGATACTACCATGCTGACGGCATCGGTTTTGATTTGTTACAATCCTGTCAATGAAATTGATTCCTTATTCCTCTTTCACTCACTTAGATATCATTAGACAAAAAATAAAACTGCAACAAGACAACAACATTAGAAACTTCTGAACCTAGAAACTTGAAATCAAAACTGAACCAAATATGAAAATCATAACCAATCTTAAAGATCTTACCGTCATGCCTATAAGATCCTTAAAAAGGGACCAGAATAGAATAAGTGTTTTTTCTCAATTTAACTATATTAAAAGATTCCCTCTATATAAATTTTATATAACTTTTAAGATCTCTGAGAACTTGACATTCATCATATGACTGCAAGTGTTTTTAAAAGTGACTTATTTTCAACTTTTATCTACTTGACCTTGTTTAATTTTTATTGATTATATTATTTTTTTTTTACTTTTTGAGTCCACATTAGTTTTAACTACACATATTATAATATTCATGAGTACACATGCTTTTGCCTTAGTATTGTTCTTGTATATGTTTAACTTTTCAACCCTTGCTAGTTGTATGCATTTTTATTTTTAGATGTTTTAAAGCATGGCAATTTTATATTCTTTGCCGTTCCCTTATCAACTCCAACTATTAGTTCACTCTCTCCCTATATATTTATATATCTTGCTCATATTGTCAATCGTTAATAAAATACTTTTTATTCCTCCACTCGTCCAAATACATTTTTTGAAACTTGTAGAGGATGACACTTGATGTTAATACAAATTTTTTCTTTCAAATATTGATTCATTAATTTAATTTAATTAATTTTTAATACTTTAAATAGAGTTTTAACAGTTTGTAATGAAAATTGAAATCAACAGGAAGTAACTGAATCGGTAAAATGTAAGACTTCAGTATTTTTTCACGTGAAGGTGAAAAATGCGAGTTCAATTCTTGAGATAATCAATACTTTTTTTGATAAATTAATTAGTTTTAGTTTTATATGGGAGAAAAATAATTTCGCTTATATAAAAATTGTAGTGTGCTTATTTCAAATAAATAAAAAAAACTAAAAACAAATCATTGCTATAAAATTATTTCTTTTCAGCGAAAAAAAATGATCCTCTAAACAAGAGAATTTTTCTTGTTCATCATTCAAGATGTAAGAAGTAAGTAAAACTGTAAAATATCAAATGATGATGAAGGGGGGGGGGGGAGAGAGAATGAAGATTTAGGAAATTTTAATCCTAAAAGCTTTCAAAAATGGAATTTTTTATTTATCTTATAGATTAAGTTGTTTTGAATTTATATATGTTGCAATTGATTTTCTGTTTTAAAAACATTCGTAGACAGCCAAATTTTAAGTATAAAATATCAATTATGAAGTGCAGCTTATTTTCAAAAATCCATCAAACTAGAATTTGTAAGCTTTTTTAATTTTTTACTTTTTAATTAAAAATTTTTAAGCAAATTTATGTTTTTAAATGCTAACAATTTGTATTAATATGCAAAACAGTTATTAAGAACTTAAAAAGTTAACACAAATAAAACAAGTACATTTAAGATTTTATCAATATACATAATTTATTTACAATAAAGTTCCAACCAAAAATATTAATGGCTATCTTCTCCACTTGTAATTTGTCCTTTACGTGTTTCAATATTTATTTAATTTACTTGTTTACTGCAAGGGAAGTAAGACAAATATAATTAAACATCAATCTAAAATAATTAAATATTTTTTTATGTATTTAGCAAAAACTCTTATCCGAAATTCAAACCACATTTTCAATTTTTCCCAATAACAGCTAAAATATGTTTGAAATCTACCGAAAGCGATTCAATAAAAAATAAGTTTTAACAAACTTATAAAAAATGTTTCTTTAAGGATTAATTTATATAAAGGTACTTAGAGTTTTTTTTAAATCCTTCATAATCAAATAACACTCAAATTAGTTTTTCTATAGAATAAAAAAATCACTCTAGAAGAATTTAGGCAACCTATTTTCCATTTTGATGGTAATTTTAAGTTAGGGTTTTCTATTAATACGACTTTTTCTGCTCAGTGGTAACTTTAATCATATTATGTCCTTCGTGAAATTTTACACAAATCGCTAATATTGAATTTATTGATTGATGAAAATATTCGAAATTAGTACTTTCAGTAGAAGTGTATTTTTAAAAAACGTCTTCAATTTTTAGGGTAAAAAGACTACGTTTAAAATTTGAATAGATTAAGAAAATCTTAACGAGGATATTTTTGTCTCACCAAGGAAAAATACTGAAAAGCTTTCTTAACAAAATATTTCATATATGATTTGAAAATCTTATTATTTTGAAGAAAAATGTTTGGTTTCATAAACATTGAAAATATGTTTTGGGTAGGTAAGTAAGGTTTATTGGCACAAGAGCCATTTGTGGCCATACTGCGCCAGTCATAGGGTTTAAATTAAGACTACATTAATATGAACCCAACTAATGAATCATTAATTAACACGAATTGAGAAAAATGCAAGAAATACAAGAGGTGTGGAAATCAGCTGATAAAAATTTTAAAATTTCGCAATCGCAGAAAAAAAATTGAAACATATTAAAATTGCGAGTTAATGATACAATTCCAAAATGAAGCTCTAAAAGAGATTAAAATGTTGAAAAGCAGCTAGATGCAAGTAAAAACATTAATCGCTTTTTAAAATGTAAAAATATTTGGGTGGTATTTCTCACCCATCAAGTCAGTTAGACTTACAAACGATATATTGAAAATGTTGACATGATAGAAATGGTAGATAGGGCATTCAATTAAAATGTGCTTAATACTTAGATCAACATGACATGTCTGGTACATTGGTGCACTTTCTGCAAATATGTGTTGGAAGTACACTTTTATTTATATATTAAAAAGTGGAGTTTTTTATTTTAATTATGTTTTTGTTCGTTTTCCATGTGGAAATTATTATCCCAAATATTAAGATTTCGAGAAATCTCAATATACTTTATCAAATGCGCTACAGATAGTGACAGCCGTATGAAATTAAATTTTTATCACATAAAACGATTAACTGATAACTAATTCCTAAAATTATAAAATGGCTTATTTCCATCTTAAATACGTTAAAATACATAAGTGTGGGTAGTTTCGAAACATGAATATCAGAAGGTAAAAAAATGAATATTTCCTTCCTTACAAATATAACACAAAACAAACGAAGTTAAAATAATTAATCAATGTATATATGAGATATAGTCACATTTCCACCAATTTAAGTATTATGATCTATTTTGCTTGCAAATTGAATAAATAAAAAATGTTCATTAACGAAACACTTTTTTGTTTAATTTGAAATAGGGTTTCATTTTTGTCCTAAGTTGAAGGGAATTTCACTTGGTTTTATCTAATAAATACTAGCTGCTATATTAGAAGCTTTAAACACCTGCCAATAAATAATAGTTTTCAATAAATTAAAATGATAATTTCCGTTAATTCGACTGCATAACAATGGCAAAATTATGTGTAACTACAATGTATACATGAAGCTGAGATAGCAAATATTCTTGTAAAAAGTTTAACCTTTCAACTTTTTAATAGTTAACAACAACTTATGTATAGTTTCCGTCTCTTTTTTCTTCCAAAAAAAGCAGAAAACCTTGAATAAATCTAAGTTCCACTAAAGTACTCCAAAGTGCAGTTTATTTGTTGCATTTTATTCCTTTTTTATGGTTTTGAAAACTGCAGTATGGCTGAGAAATCCAATAGAATCTATGAGTTGAGAAACATTCATGTTTTATCGTTAAAGGATAATATATTGTGCAAGAAAAGGACAGATAAAAAAATCAACTATATATATATATATGTATTTCCAGTTGAAAAATGTTCTTCAAGTAAATTTCCAATACTTTGAACTCTGTGAACCTTACGGGCCTAAAAAACGAATTTAAACGCCAATTCTTTTCAATATAATTCTGAACCGTTAAACTTCGCTTTTGGAAATGTTTGGATTTCAGAAATTCAATAACGTAGAAAAAGAAAGTACTGAAAAGAAAAAAAAAACAATTCAAATTGAAAAATGATTTATCTTTTCGATGGAAGATGAGAGAAGTTATTTTATTTTGTATATATTCATTTCAGTACCCGATATGCAAGAGAATTTGACTGTGGATGCTCATGTGATTCCATTGATGTAAAAATTAGAATAAAAATAAACTAGATAGATACACTAAAACTGACACAAATTATAATGGAATAATTGTTTAAATTATCACAAAAAGAAATCGTAATTTTTTTATTATAATCTTAGTGAAAATTAATATTTTAAATTTTAAAATATAGTGAGAAATAATATTAGAAAATTGCTAAAATTTTGATATAACAAAATTATAAAATATTCGAATAAAAATAAACTGGATACAAACACCAAAATTAATAAAAATTATGCTTTAATAGTTGGTTGAATAACACAAAAAGAAACGGTAACTTTTTTTGACCAAAACCTTAGCAAAAATTTATATTTTATATTATAGAGAACAAATTTTTTTAATTATAGCGGATTTAAAATAATTTACATCGAGTTACTCATTATTTGAAATCCTTAAATAGTTTTCCAATTCTTAAGGTGGGTTCATACGAGGCTAACTATTGGGCGCAATAGAAGATCATGCCTTCTTCCGGAAAATCACGTGACCGCAACGGGACAATGGCAAATGATTGTCTCGTCGGGATAAACGCTGTCCATTGTCTCAACTGTTCATTCGAGGGCAATGTCGGGACAACAGTAGAGGCAACGATTGTACGCAATAGTTAGCCTCGTGTGAACCCACTTTTACTCTCATGATATGAAACAAATAATTAAAAACTGGCAAAAATTTATTTGCTTATTTTATTACAGATTTCTTGCTTATTTACGTATATTCTGTGAGATCTCCTTGGAATATCTCTGTTTCTATTAATAATAAAGAATTCATTGAAAATAAATGCAAACGATATTCCCGCAATACTTAATGGTTGCCAAAAAAATTTAGCAAATTTAAAAAGATAGCTCGTAATAAATAATTCATAGTTTTTAAACGATAAATTAGAAAAATCAATAATCATTAGATTCATTCGTCAAAATCAAATCATCATCAAATACCACAGAATTTCATCAAAATCTTATTTCATATCAAAAGATAAATTACTAATAATAATTATTAAAATTCTGACATAAATATGTATTAGATATGTGTGACGAATTATCTATCATTTTAGAATTTGGTAAAGAAATATAACTTAGATAATCATATGAAAAAAAATAATCTTGCATTTTAAATTATTTACACTGTTTCCTTACAAATATTTTATAGGAAATTTTCTTATACTGAAATGTTTCAAAATCTTACCAATTAAATAAAAGAAACTAATTTATCAAATATAAAAACTCAAAAACATTGATTTTAAAGTAATTTTACTTCAATGTTCTAATCATTAGATTTTTTAATAATGGGAACTACTAATTAATAAAATAATTCTTTTTTACAATCGAAGTCATTATTACGTGCCATTACGTATTTCATTTTTTCCTCTAAAAGCTAACTTCTGATATACATCCAGTTTCAAAAAAGATATGAAAATATTTGGCAAATGCTAAAAAAAGTTATAGTGGTCTCCTTAAACTTTCTTGCATATTCACCAATAAAGATCTGATTCCCATTCTCACATAAAATTGCTAACCTTGGATAAGAGGCCATGAATATTTATTTTACTTATTATGGCAAACAATCACTTCGAAATATAGGCTTCTTACAGAAATCTTGTAGTTTTACTGAATCTAGGGATTGTAAGAATTCACAGTTTGGATATCTTTTTACAGACAGACTAAAAACAAAATTCGACACCGAACTGTAGTTGTTATCGCAAAATCACAAACCAGATTTCATTTATTTAATGACTACATTTAATTAAATGCGAAAGTACAGACCGACAGACAGTTATCTCTTTGAAAAAACAGTTCAAGATATGGTAAGAATCTGCAAATTAGTCTGAAGAATTAGTAATTAAAGAATCTGCAATCTATCTATCTCTTATTGCATTTATTGAGCTCATTTGTACTCGAACTTGCTTTCCATGGATTTCGTTCAAAATTTGATAGAAATTTACAAATTTGATCTTAAATCCATATACTAATTTTCATCCATCTAGCCAGTTTTTTGAGTTATCGTGCTCATCCAATAAAAGGATATAATGCCAAAAACAAGATTTGGAACTCAGAGATATCTGAGACATGGGTATTCGCCAAAATCATAAATCTGAATTTTTTGGTTATAATATTTGGCTAGACAAAAAAAAGGAAAAAGCTGTAATCAAATGAAAAACTAAACCAAATAGAGGCTAAAAATTAGTGAGTTATTAATGACATAGCTCTGCACTTTAGTAAACCAGCGGGTGACCGAGCTCCGCTCTGAGAAAACAGGTATCGAAGCTAATTCGAAGATTTAAATTTTCAATTGTGATTTATCAAAACAATACATGTCATAAGAAAATTTGTGAAACCATTGGTGAAGATGTGAAAGATGCGGCTTCAGATGGTCCCGACATGTTCAATTGGTCACTGTTCACAACGAATTCGTAAATTTGCTTCCGTTCATCCGCTTCTTAAAAATTCTTGTCCAGGAAAAGGCGTCGATGAGAGAGGTATTGTCGAGCATAAAAGACGATGTAAACTCCGCAGGAAGACGCGTCATCTTGGTGGTTGTAAGCGTTGCGAGGTTTCACGATGCATCATTTCAGCTTTTCATTCGTAACAACGGTATTCAAAACGTGTCGCAGTATTTTTCTCAAAACAGCATCGATGGGCAGCGGGTTGTCGACTGGATCGCAGACTAATAGTTGACGTTCTCCATAGCTTGCTTCGTAAATTCCTAGCATCCAGTGCTCGCCTCTATCCATTTGAGCTCTCTTGTGAATGGGAATGAGTAGCACGTCGAATCCTTGTTGAACGCCGTATAGATAGTTGGAAGCCTTGTTCTGGTCGCTGATATCGTTGAGAAGAGCCATTCCTTCATAAGCGCCATCCGCTGTTGTAACGTAGAAGCGTGCGACAAATTCAGGGTGAAGTACGGCAACTTTGACGGTTGGGTAAGCTTGTTCGGCGTAATGGAGAAGCATTCTGACAATGACGGTATCTTCTAGTTGTCCATTTGCGGGTAGAATTGAGTTGATCGCTTGTTGTTCCAAAATTCCGGCTCCTTGAAGAATTTCATGTAGAGGTGCGTTCTGCATGTTGAAAATGTAGCTTGAAATCTGATGAATGTTGAAATGTCGGACTTTGTTGACGGTGATTTGAAATCAAAATCAGTTCCTTAAATGCTTTTTTGGAAATTCGAATATTTGGAAATTCGAATTTTGAACGAATCAAAAAGAACGAATCTTTTTAGTTAACGAAAGAGCGCTAAATTCAAAATTTCATTAACAAATTTCCCTTAATAAAAAGCAGTGGAATTAGAATCGTACTTTTTTAAAAGAAAATTTAGTAAAAATATCAAAGTTATCCTTATTTTTTCTTTTATATTTGTTTTACCTTAATTTTGTGATTTAAAAATAATCGTGTGGTCATCAAACTTTATTAGTTCGCCATATTGGCTATAGATGGCAGCACGTTACCGCTTGAAACCTATAAGGCAATAGACAAAGAAAATTTAAATGCTGCCATCTATAGCCATTATGGCGAACTAATAAAGTTTGAAAATATCCTATCTGTAACTCCGAACTGCTCGACCGTAGCGCTTCAAAACTGGCGCCAATCAATTCCTCGTGGCCAAAAACCCCAGACCCCCAAGTTTACCGGAATTTATTAATTCTGGGGCGATTTTCGACTTGGCAACCATTCCTCGTATTATAGTATAAGATTTGGAAAACAGAATTCTGGCTTAGTTGAAAAAAAAATACCATATCCCATGGACGAAGAATTAAACAGAATTTTTAATAAAGCATTTCGCCACAGTTTTATATCGACAGAAGAAAAAAAAATACTCTAACGGAATAAAATTCGTTGGCATTTGCTAAAATCCGTCTCTCTCTCTGAAAAAGAATAAGTGAATGGTGAAGTACATATGGTAATCATGGCAGAGTCAAAGAACATTTCCTTTAAACAGAGACTGAAAACCAATAACTAAAGAAAGTTCTTTTATTTGTTTTTATTCTTTTCTGTATCATTTTCATTGCATTCTGCAATCTTTGAAGCGAGAAGATAAGTGTTGGGAAAAGCCTAAGATTTATTTGGAAACATTTTAAGCGAGATAAAAGCCGTGTTTATTTTCTTCAAACGTTGCCATTAAGTCTCAAAGCTTTTAATGAGCAAATACTTTTTCTTCTCATCTTAATTTTTTTTTCTTTACTTTTTTTTTCTTTTTTTTATCAGTCATTAGTAAGAATTTAATTACAAATAATCCAATTAAAGACATAATTCTGGTACTAACAATAAAAAAACAATAATAATTCTCACATTGATTTCTATTTTTATTGCTATTCTTACCATACATTTTTATTTAAATCTAAATATCTTATACTTTTATAGATCGAAATTTTGTAATCATTTTTTACTCCCGTCTAAATGTTCTAAAGAGATTTTGAAAGCAGTATACACTTTCAAACTGTAACTATAATCTAATTATTTGATTTGATTTGTTCCAGAGTGGTGGTATCATTTTGTAATAATTAGGGAAGAAATTGATTCAAAGTTTTAATATATTATTACAGATACTCTTCCTATTTTCTTTTACGATTTGTTTGTCAATGAAACCCCGAAAAGTTAATGAGTAAAATGATTTGGAATCGTTCTTCACGTTTTCTGAAATATGAATATGACCATAAAAAACATTCTTCTTCGTGGTTTTCATTTGCAGGCTGCAGTATAAGATGAAGTTCTATCCAATAATCTTACTTCAATATAACTCGCACATAATTATGCCTTTTATCATTAGTAGAGATACATAATAAAGAATAAAAAACTAAAAAGCGTCTTTCTTTTCTCTCTTTACAGGAACAACGGTGGAACAAGTAAAACTAAGTGTTCACATGACTCCCTCTAGGGAACAGACTACCGAAACCGACAAAGACAGCCTCGCGTCTCTGTGATGATCTGACTGTCAGACAACAGATTATCATTTCTTTCATTTTTTGATATATTAACTTACTTACCCAACAGAACTTTCAAAGCTTTGATAGCACAAGCAAAGAACTCCAAAATAAACACTGGACACGAGAAACTGTTGGCTTGCTGACACAAACCAAGCAAGTGCTGGAGCAAGCGATCAAAAGACTTAGAGGAATCAGTTAGCAATGATTTATGAAATGTTGAACTCAACTAAAATGATAAATATATATCTGTAATATATTGTGTAAGAAAAAAGACCAAACATGTTTGCTATGTAAGTTTTGACTTGTACATAGAATTTTTACAAAAGTGATGAGCACCATGAGCAGTTCGTCGATGTACATAGCAAAATGTGTGGTTTCTGAGTATGGTATTTTGAAATTTTAAAAAACAGACTTCCTGATGACATTATTTTACTATTTTGGGGGGAACTATGAATCGGAAAGTCAACACTAATCATATCATTTAGATTGCAATTATGGCTGCCAACGGACTATACAAGTTGTACAAAGTATGAGCAATTGCTGAACAAAGCTGAGGATAAGTATCGCTAAAAATATATTGTAGCGTGCGTTCGCACTTTTTTCCATAATACTTGGGCTTCCCTTAAACCAAAGACCGTCATTGTTGTGTTTCGTGTGTTGTCACTGTTATTAAAAAAAGTAGCTTAGTTTCCAAGTTCGAACAATACGAGTACCGTATACATAATATATAACAAAGTTCTGTGTTACGTATCAATAGGGAAATATGCCACTTGTAGAAACACAGTTCGTTTCACAAGATGGTGTTTAGTTTTCCCAAAATCAAGCCCAACTGTCGTAGATTCGTGTCGTTTAGGTATGTATATGTATAAACTGCCGCGTGGTATATCAACTGAAAGTAGAATAGAAATATACTAATGCATGTATAGCTATACGTTTGTGTTTCTAAGGCAATAATATCTTGATCGCGAATATGGAAGTATTTAGATGTGCACAAATTGTTTACATATATATATAGGATTGTCACACAACAGCTTAAAATAGCACGATGTTCCTATGCTGTTAATAACAAATTATGATGTAATTAAAAGTTGAAGCACGTTTTGAAAGTGAGTAGTTCATGACGTCCAAAGATGTGATGTGGAAAACACGCGAATGTAATGATATCTTTACACAACTGGTTTCATTTTTAAAGTTTTCATATAATTAATTTCTTAACAAATGTAATTTTTATAACAGATATACTTTGTCCAAGGGAAAGTACGTACAAAATATGTTTTTGACCACAATTACAAAGATTATTGTAACATTTTTTCACATAATTGAAAATTTTAATGAATATATCGAAATGTAAGTAATAGATACCAACTTTAAAAGTTCATAGAAAGCACATTTACATTCGGAAAAAAATATCTGTAAAAGTTTGAAATTTTACAACATATTTTTCCAAATATTTTAAAATTTAAAATAAAATGTCTAAATATATGTCATATTAATAGATATTCATTCATTTATCTCCAAGATATAACCGAACGATTTGAAATTTATTGTTTATTTATTAAAGATCATACTCTGTATTATTTATTTTAATAGACGACATTTGTATTGCACAACATTTCATTACAAAATTGAAATTATCAATAGCATATTATATTTCTTAAGTTATAATTGTTCAATATATAAACAAAAAGTTATTACAAAATCGAATTGACACTTTTTTAATTTGCTAAAATTTTTTTAAAATTTGAAGAATTCAATAAATTGTTTAATTCATTTTTAATCTTATATTTTGATTAATTAAACCCTTTATATCATTATAAAGAAATTTCCATATCATAAATAATAATAATTTAATTTTTTAATATATGGTTTATAGAATCTTAAAAGTTAAAATTATTTCATTGAAAATATTTTTTAAGAATGCTGAAATCTGCATGTTTGTATCTCATGAGAATTAAAAAGTGTTTAAAGCTTGAAGGAAATATTACTGCCTATACCTAGAGTATCTCGTGTAATTCCAGCTGACAATACACGAAAATGTATCGTATTTTCTTTACATCAAGTATAGCCCCAATTTTTTGAAAAATAAATTATACACTTAATTGTCCCCTTTTTTGCATTTCAATATCAACAT
Source organism: Argiope trifasciata (assembly GCA_026543055.1). Classification (NCBI taxonomy): domain Eukaryota; kingdom Metazoa; phylum Arthropoda; class Arachnida; order Araneae; family Araneidae; genus Argiope; species Argiope trifasciata. The sequence continues at coordinate 732,587 of JAPMOQ010050981.1, forward strand.
TTCATTACAACTTATTATAGTTTTGATATTTTCAAAAGGGAAAATTAATTTTTTAAAAATCATCTGAAGAATAAAAAAATATCTTTAAACTAAAATAAATAATAAAAACTAACTTTAAATCTCTTTATTGGGTCATCAATTTAAAATATATATATTTAATAATAATCTTCAAATATAGATAATCAACAAATATAGCTTTAGGTATAAATTTAGAGCAATTAAATATCTCTGCTTAATTTAGTAAATGGTAGCTTTATAGTGTGATAGCATGTTTTTGTACAAACTAATCCCAATGGGTAATTTTGTGCACATCTCTATACTGTATCGTTTGCAATGCATGTGAGCGTAGATTGACTAGAACACATATACACTTAAAAGCGGCATTATTTATTTATATGCATTTTATTTTATTCATTTGATAGACTTATTTATTCGTCATTATTCCAAATGAGTTCATAGAATATCATCTGCTTCTATTTACGGTTTTTAGATGACACGGGTATCTCTTCGAAATGGCCATTTGTAAATACAAAAGGGGCTCATTTACCGATGGTCCCTGAGGAGAGATCCCAAAGTTTATATTATTTCAGTACGTGCTTTATACAACAGATGGCGCCATTAGCACAGTGCCGTTCACGGTAAAGCGATTCACGGATCTTCCAAGCTTTATGTAGATCGCGATAAAATAGATCTAGATATCTATGTTACAAATATGTTAGTAGAGTGCAATATAAACGTCCTGTGTGCTAGAATGCCACTAGTATTGATTGTATATAGTGTTCTGTTATTTATGCAATGTGTAAATGTTTTGTACAGGTTTTCCTGCTGTTATGATTTTATTAAGCACTAAGCGATGCTGCAATTAAAAAAAATCACTGAATTGTGCACTATTAATACCACACCTTTTAATATTTTTAATAATTTCTTTCATGTATAACTATTATTTTACCTACAGTGGAAATGTTTCAATTGTAATAAGAGTTTTAAATGCAAAATTCATGCTTTGTTCCATTATCAAAACTCAAATGTGTATTTCCTGATTGGCAATGTTAATAAATAGATAAGAAGCATTTTTTATTTACTTTGAATTTCATTACATATAACAGTTTTTATTAATAAATTAAATATAACACTATTTAAAATATATTTTTATCAATAAAATTCGGATAGTAAAGTAAACTATCTTTCGAATCATAAAAATTAAATGGAATTTTTTTTTTAAACTTGTGGATTTACGATGTGTTTAACATTGAATTATTTACATGAAATATTTTTTAACGTAAGAAATTTCTTGCAATATTTTTAAATTTTCATAAGCAAACAATTTTGTAACTGATTCGGACGGTTAAAGCGCTCATAGTAAAAGACATCAAAATAGTGGCATACACAATATTTTAATGGTGTCAAAAATTCATTGTCACTTTTGTTACAGATATTTTTTCAAACCTCATTCAATATTCGTCAATTTGCAAAACATCTTTGAACATTAATTTGTCAAAGTCGAATGATAAATACTATTGTAAAATATTTTCAAACAAGCCTAATTTTACCAAGTTCAAACGGTAAAAATTTTTTTACCAAAGCATGACACAGATGAAGTTTATTTATTTAAAGTTTTCCTTAAATTAACTACCTTGCACAATATGCCTTTTTGTCATCGAGGAGGAAACCAAAGACTGCTGTCCTTATACTACTTCCAGCGCTTTCAATGCTTCTGGTTGCACATCTTCAGAACTGTCAAATCGTTGTTCCTCGAGAAAATTTCTCATTCGAAGAAGAATTCCAAAGTGACAAGAACAGATTATGAAGGAAGGGAAATGTGTTGCTTTGGTATGTAATTTGAAACCACGTGGAATTAGTAAGTCTTATTATCGAAATAGAGCATTTAAGACAAAGTTTTTCGAAGATCTAACATAGCAAAGACAACATTCCATTTCTTCGAGTTTCGCTAACATTTAAGAATTAGTCACTGTACGAAGACACGGAAAATTTTCTTTTTTACATACTATCTTGCAATCGAAACAAGTCATCTTTTACACCTTCACGGAAAATTTTATTTATTAAAAAATTCCTTTAATCAAGAATTACTTGACTACACCTCATATATTTGAGCCAGATGAGCCGGTAATCATATGATTCATTTTGTTTATTCCTCTAGAAATGGTATCATTCGTCTACATTTGAAAAAAAATGTTAACACTTTTTGAATTTTTGAACATAATAGTATTTATTTTTCGTGAGAATATATTGTCTAGTGATAAATTCTATATTGGCAATCATATAAAATCTTACTAGAATACTGAATGTGGTCGAAAATGGATATTAATAGACTAATACTTGTTTAAAACAAAAAATAATTTATAAAACCAAAATAAAGATTAAATTTTAAAATTGACGGTGAATGATTTAGTTCATAAGAATTTAGGTGTTTATCCTCAGCAATATCATTATTCGGTAAATAGGAAGAAAAGAAAAACATTCATAGACAGCATAATATTTGCACAACAGTTTTTAAGATTAAAAGTTTTCCTCTTAATAATCCCAAATCATTTTATAGAGATATGAACTCAATATTATTTTTTTTACTCAACATGAAACTACTGGTTTGTCGTAAAATTAATAATATTACTACTTCGTTATATAATATAATAGAATGGGTAAATATATTGTTACGCATTTCCTATACTAATTCTCAAAATCCGTCGGGTTCTTTTTACGCCTTGTATATAGTGGGTGTGTATGGTGTTAGAGATGATAATGCACACAGAATGATCAGTCCTTTAGTTGACGGACACAACACAGACGTTTATTTACAGGACGGGGACAGGACAGCCCAAAGACGACAAATATTCATAACACTACTATGTACAGGAGGTAACTATATACAGCCGAGACGAACACACAGGACAGACACTACAAATAGTAGTCCACAGGCAGAAATTCCGTAGTGACAATGTCCACAGCTCACAGGGTGGCCAGACCGGATTCAGCCGGAGAGGGAATCTTTAAGGGATTCTCTTTACACCACGTTAGTCTCTCCAGAACTGGCTGAACTATACCTCTGTCTATTCTTGCCTTTGCTGTCGACTCACTACTTCGCACAACGGGACTACTCCTCGGTCCGGGACAGCTCCGTTCCCGACGACGACACAACGGGCTACGACACACGACGCAGGCTTCGTCAGTATATGCCACAAGCAGTCCTCCGTTCAGGACTCCTCAGTTCAAGACCTCTCTATTAGGTCTTCTTCTTTTCCGATTAATTCAACTGTGCTGCTTCTCACTTGATTCACTTTGGTCCTTCTTCTTTCCTTTTTCTTCAATTCTGCTCCGCTTCGACTTTATCCGATTCTCTCACCGCAGCCTCCTGCCTCATATATGCCGGCGGTAGGCGGGGCTAACATCTTCTGGACCAATCAGGAGCGTTCTAGATGTATTTCGGCTCCTAGTGGACGGATAGAGAAAATTCTCGATGTTTCGGGTACTTTCCATTTTGTCGCCAAAGTCGCTAAATTCGTCGCCAAGCTTTGGGACCTCTGTCGTCACACCCATTCACTATTCAATACACTTTACAGTCAATCTGTCTTCCTTACGATGACAGTATCAGAGCGGGAAAGCAAAACCACAGTTTCGTAGCAATATTATTGCACAGATCAAAAATTTGTCATTTGATGAATCATAATCATCCTAACAAGGAAAAATTAGTCAACTGGTTTAATAAAAAAGAAAAGAAGATGGAAATTCAGTATCAGAGACTAAGTACAAAACAACAAAATTTTATCATTTCAAGCAAGATTTTAATATCAGCATATGATGCAGCAAAAAAAAGTATCTTATTCAACTGCTTAATTAAAACTGCAAGACAGTTAGAAGTGCCTACAGTATAAAAATGCAGAAAGAAATACCAAATATGATTGTTATAAAGTATTATTTGGTCTTAAGCAAATTAGTTAATTACAGCAATTTTTATTAGAGACATAAATATAATAAAAATAAGGTTTTAAAGACGGACAGTACTAATTGGATGACATATGTGTTTTAAGTGTATAATTAAGTGAAGACTAGCTATCATAACCATAAGAAAAGAATAATGATAATAAGATTTCTAGCATTTACAGTAGCATATCAAGTTTGTAAGTATAAATTTAGTACACAGAACAGCAAAAACTTTGGAGAATGCTAGGTTTAGATTTTTAAGCAGACTGTTCCATGAATTGGCTAAGTCTTTGCTCTAAAAATTCCATTAAACAGGTCTTTATCCATGATTTTTCACTATCAATGGTCTAACAAAAGTCGAAATAATCTTATTTCAAATAATATTGGATGCCACGTGAATTTATAAATTTAGATAGGAATAAAACTAAATTTTCAATAAAATTAAAATTTTCAAACTAAAGCAAAAGTTAAAAGAAGATTCACTGATATTAAAAAAATAAGCTAAGCTATAAATTGCACAATGCAAAGTATCATGAGCGAAAAGTTGAACCTAAGGTTTCCATCATTTCTTAACCTTTTCAGATATACCTCGATTTCCTGAGAATTGTCTGCGGCATTTCGGAAACCGAAAATACTACTTTTTCTACTTAACCAAAAAAACTCAGTTAATCCCGAACATCCATATAATCCACGGCTGCAAATTATTTATGATTACAGTGACAAATTTCATGTCATTTAACAGATAATCCGTGAATTACATTCAGGAAATTATGTAATTGTATGGAAATGTTTTCTCAATATACATATGCTGGATACTTTTCAGGATTATATTTGCAAACGAAAATCGCGATTTTTGATAAGATACCGACGAAAAGTGACAAACTGGAAAAAAAGAATCACGTAAATCCCATGTGACCTTTAACGGAACCCAAATGAATCATGGAATTCGCATTCAGAAACATATCCTTGCGCAAAACGTTTAATCGAATGCTATGTATGATTTTTTTTTCTAAAAGCATAATTTTTTTAAGATCATATCAATTTTTTTATCTTGCAATATTGTTGGTTTATTTGTTTTAGTGTCATACTGTTTGCCACGAATTTTATAAGTAAATTGTTTTTCATTCAAAATATATATAAATTTTGAGCATTTTTAATTTCCTTTTTTATTTTTAGTTCAACCAATTAGCAATAAAAAACAAATTAATCTTGAAAAATAAGATTTTTGTCACATATATGCGAATGAATTCACATTTCACGTTTATCAAATTTCACGAGACTGATATTTAAATATTCTTGCTTAGCAAAGTTAGTATTAAAACATTTGCTTAGAATTAAGTAAACAGAATGAAGAAAAAGAATAATGTTTTCTCTCTGCTAAACAAAATGAATCTCTGTAAAGAGCAAAATTCACTTACATTAGTATACTATCAAATATATGTAAACATATATATGATATAGTTGTGGGACCGAATAGAACAAATTTTTGAAATTTTACCTTCGATTTATTTCATCACAGGAGGTATAATATGTGCAAGGGAAAGTGATGAGATACATCAGTCTAAATCACGATACAAGAGCAGATGAGAGAGAAAAATTTGAATTCACTGGTTTTACCATGAGATTTTGACAAAGATTTCTCTTAACACATGCAGTCTTAGAAAAGGGAAATTTACGTATCTTTAAAAGAGTTTTGCAAGCTATAGGAATTTTTATCCTTTCGCTCACAGCGTAAGAAACTGTTGAATACAGCAATTTTCAATTGCAAGATTTAAAATTAAAAAATAAAAAGCTGAATTGGATCAAGAAATAAGAAGACATTTTAGAATAAAAATATGGGTAAATTAAGATCAAATTAATTAAGATTCAAATTGCATTTATATATTTTATTCCCTCCTGGGAGACATAATTTATGTACAAGTAGAAGCGGCAAGCACATCAACATACAACATCAAAAACACAAGAGCGAAAAGAGGAAAAGTGAATGAAAAAATTTATTCCGGGATTTTATACTGCCAGATTTTGAAATTGATTTCTTTACACTCATAGATTTAGGTTGGGGGATCTATGTATCTTTTAAAAAGAATTCGTTTAGCTAGACAGTTTTTGTCCCTACTCTCTAAGTGTGGGAACTTATTGACATTAGCAATTTTAGAACTTGTGTTCAGTTGATTAAATAAAAAAAGGTGAAACTTAATCAACATGTATATATATA
>JAPMOQ010050981.1:739137-752035 GCA_026543055.1 Argiope trifasciata
TGTGTGTGTGTGTGTGTGTGTGTGTGTGTGTGTGTATATATATATAGAGAGAGAGAGAGAGAAATTATTTCAAACACTACAGAAACACTTCGTAAAAGCTAATTTCCAACGGCTTTTTCCCCCTCATCTCTTTTAAGATTTCATCATGACAAATTTATCTTTTGAGCGTAACTAAGGTGCTTTTTTTTTTTAGCCACCCGTCTCATTATTTAAGCATTCCTCAACTCCTCAATTATTCTTTTTCGATGGAAATTAGCATAATTCTCAACTTCATTACGTTATGCTGACATTGATTTCGATAGAAAAGAATAAAGACGACAAGGAATTCGAAAAAAAATTTGTTCTCAAAATCAACACTAATTAAAAGCCCAGGGGATAATGTTTCGCCATTTTTTTCTTTAGTGTTGTTTTTGCAATCTTATCTCGCCTAATTTGCCTGATAAGGATTGATCATTTAAGGATTCGAGTCTCTTAACTTCTTTTTATCTTCATTATATCGAATGCAAATGCAGTCCAAAAGCAAAACGATGTATTGTAAGGTACTGCACAAAGCATTCGTTTTAAATATATTTTGATTCAAAAAAGAGAAATAACGAAATCTAGTAAAATGGAAAGAGAAAATATAATATGCAAGCGAAGCTGTTTATGATATCAAGATGGTTTTTTCAGAATATTGTTCTCCAAGCAGTTAAATTTTACTACGATATGCATAACTATTTATTATTATTATTTTTTGAAATTGCATCTCTTTGTTTGGTAAGACTAAAAATTTTGAATTTAATGAAGTTAGAAGTTGGGAAACTAAATTTCATTTCCATTTTTTTTTTTTTGTCTTCATAAAAAGCGATATAGCATCCAAATTAAATCAAAAGTATAGACTTTAAATCATAAAAAATTTGGGAAATGCATTTGAATATTATATCAAGTATTAGGGATACTTCTCAAACGCCAAGTTCAAAATTTGGCGTGTTTTTTAATCACATTCAAATTTGGCAACAAAACCATGTTTTTACTAATAATCAAAGTATCATTTAAAAAGAATTCCTTGCCGTAATATTCAAAATTATAAATTCTATCAAGAATAAAAAAAATTTCCTTTTTTTTAACAAAATATCTAAAAAAATTTAAATTATAATAATTTTAAAGTTACATCAAAAATAGAAAATTGTCATTATAATCTCATCTCTAAAATGTGAAACTAAGTTCATCAAGGGTAGAAAAGAAATTATGCTTGTGTATATTCATCCCAAAAATACTTCTTTTAGATAAAAAAAATTCTAAATGTACTTTTAAATTTATAATTTTATTAATTTTAATACCTTAATATTTTTATTATGTGTAACTGCTCTATATATGTGCAACACAGACTGAAAAAAAGGCATATTTCTTTCATATCATGATTATGAAAATAGTATAATTACATTATAAAATTTATAATTACATTTAAATAATCCATTATTACAACTAAAAAATAGTTTACGCTTAGCATTTTAAACTTCAGTGATATATTGAAGTCATGTATAACACATACATGGAATGACTTCTTTTCAATTTTTTTAAATATCTTGCGTCGGCGAAAATATTTAACAAAAACATCTGTCAACTCATGTATTATGTAAAATGAAAAATAATTAAATAAAAAGTTTCCCATTGTTATCAAAATTATATATTTATGTAACTTTGCTGCTATCAAATTTATATCAATGTAAATACATGTAAGTCAATTTTATAGCTAACACATCTATATAGCAAAGTTGAATATATTTAATTATTTTTCTTAAAAAAATATTTGAATTTAGATACTAAAAATACTATTATCCAAAGTAAAAAAAGTTGATTTTGAGGTAAAGAACAATATGTCACCAGGTAATAAAGATACAAACCTGAAAAAATAAGAAATCACAAGGTTTAGCTTTCTTCTCAAGGTTAACCTCAGAGATTTGTATATTCGAACCATTCTAAGCATATTTTTTTGTATTGCTACGATGCAATGAAATGAATATGAAATTGACTACTTGCTTTTTATAATTTTTTCATTAATTCATATCATAATTCATTCTTTTTTTATATTGTTTCTAGAGTTTTATGTTGAAAATTTCAGTTATAATATTTCCAAATTTATTGATTAATTTTTACGAATTTTCATGATTACTTTGCTTCCATTCTTTCTGAAATAAAAAAAATGTTTAAAATAATTATACTAATTAATCTTTAGTCAATGATAATCTAATTTCAATAATTAAGCCTTTAAAAGTTTATATTTTATAATAATATACTTATGAAATATACGTGACATTTCATATTGCAATAGAAATCAAGCCCAAAAAAACTTTCATCAAAATAAATATTGATGTCTGGAATTTCTTATGTGAATTTTTTATTCTTCTAGAAAGTCACAGCATTTATCTTACAATAAATTATTTTCCTTAGATAATGATTTATTCATTCTACAACTTTTTAAACAATATTTTAGTAAAAAATTCACATCAATATATAAAAGTCACACAGTCACATTAATATATAAAACCATTACACTTCTTATATTATAGACAAATTCAATCCAAACTTTTCCACGCAACAATATTTTTAATAATATAATCATATAACAAATTTCATATATCTATATAATCCTGTTCATAAACACCACAAAAAGATATATCAAAAGTATTTCTACACTGTGAAAATTGTAACAAAAAGTATAGATGGAATTTCATTTGTTCGAACTCGTTTCGGTTTTGAGTCGTTGAGTTTTCAGATAGATATTCAAAAAAAGCTGATTTAACTGCAAGTATTCTTAAAATTAAATATTCTAAGTTACAACGTTTCATAAAAACCTTGATCCGAATTTTTTTATGATTGCAATATTTATGAATTTTTTTTCTGATTTGGATCTAAATCCTGACTTGTGGATGGATGAAAGAGTTCGACCACCCCTTAAAAAGAGTTGTGTCGTTTATGTTCGAGCAAAGTCGTACTTTCACCTTAACGGTGCTCGTTAACAACACTTCTGCCTTAATGCCAAAGAGCTCCGCTCATTCGGGCTTGGTATTAGTGGCATTAGACCCAGCCACAATCATGGCTTTTTATGATATATATTTCTTTGCTTGGCACATGTTCGAAAAAGAAAAAGAGATAAATGCCACCTCAATATTTGTAAATAAATAATTTGCTGCCGAAAAACCTGTCAATTCATTCAAATTACTTTTGCGAATTACACCAGTTCTCAATTTCCTTTTCGGATCTCAAGTAAATATTTACTTTGTGGTCTATTTAAAAATTGTGTAAAATATCTCAGTATCATTGGAAGTACAAGGTAAGGATTTATAAGTTTATTTATGTTTAAACCATATTCTATTCGCTTTAATTGTATGATTTGTAAAGTTATATTAAAGATCAAATAATAGCAATTCATTAAACATTTGTAGGTGGAAACGAGCCTTGGCCCTTTTTAAAAATATTTATTCTACAAAAATATTTAATATTTCAGAATATTAATTAAATACAATATTTATGGCGGTTTTGAATTGTGGTTGTCTGACCAATGGGGAGATAGAGTTCTACTAAGGATCAAACTCGCGACCTTAAGATTTTCAGCCGCGTAACAAATCCGATAGACAAAAGTGATCACCAACGTTTAGTGGCTGTTACTGGCTTTTTAAGATACCAGTGCCATTTTTTTTATTAAATAGAATTTGTAATGAAATTAAAATGCAATTCAAATTAACGGTAATGATATCATTAAAACTTTCTCATGTACTCTCTAATAAACTCGAAACTAGAGAACAACCTGCATGGTATTTACTCACAATAGTTACGAAATATTAACTTTTGCCCTGAATTTAGTATTTTTACTGAATCCGTCGTATCATCCTTCGCGAGTTATTTGTCAAATAATTCCTGGCAAGCGTTAATAGCCCCCATTAATCTCTGTTTAATTTCTGTTCTGGATATGTATTTCTCATTCAATTGAAATAAAAATATGACACGAAATTTCACTTTAAAAAATTCCATACATAATTTATTTTAGTCATTGCGTTTTTATAATTATTGCTGTTACTTGTTTCTGTATTACAGACCGACAAACAATCCTTATTTGGATTTCCCACAGAATGTGACAGATATCTACACAATAGATGTTAAATCTATGTAACGAATTTTATCTCTCTAACTGTCTTCGTATATAATTATTGTTGCTAAATTACATTCAAACAAACATATAGATAGACCATATTTTACTCAAAATTTGATAGAAATCTGCAAATCCGGTATAGAGTCCGTATTCCAAATTTCAACCGTCTAGTTCAAAGCTTTATCGAGTTATCTTTGTCACAAACAGAAAAAAAAACAGTTTCCAAAAATGTGCTTTTCGAACTCAGAGAGGGCTAAAACATGTAGATTCGTCAAAATCTCGAGTTCGAATTTTTTGATGATTACTATACTTTCTTTATACCGTGTTCTAAAGAAAAATTACGAAACGACACTGTGGGTATAAATGAAGACTTTATTCAAAATATGCACCATAGACCTGAGCACAACGATCCCATTGATTTACGAGTCGAAGGACTATTTGTTCCCAGAATTCATGTGGTCATGTCAACATCCTTGAATTTGCAATCCAAATTCCGCTACTTCTTGAATTTCTTAAGCAAAGAAGAACCATTAACTCCGAGATATTCCGAAGACTACGCAGGTCCATCATGAACAAAAGACCAGGGCTACTCACTGAGGGTGTGGTTATGCTCCATGATAACACACGTCTAAACATTTCCAGGATCACACGCATGCAACTGGTTAAGTTCAAATGGGTTTAGTTTAGTTTAGTTATATTAACGTCCCGTTTAAAGCAACACGAGGGCTATTTTGGGACGGACCTCGTAATTGTGAACCACGATCAGATGACGAGGACGACACCTGAACTGGCACCCCCCTCTCCATACCACACCACACAAGCGGGAGGACGTTTGGCCTGACAGCTTTAACGTGCAAGAGACCCCCTCACACGACGGTTCTTTGGTGGAATCGAATCTCGAACCTGAAACCTCGGTTTCGAAGCCGAGGCTTTACCACCAGGTCACCGCGGCCCTAAGTTCAAATGAGAGCAGCTCAACCATCCTCAATACATCCCGTACATGTCTCCCTGCGATTACATATGTTTGATCCCCTGAAAAAACATTTTAAAGAAAAGTGTTTCACCTCGGACGTCAAATTCATGGACGCTCTGAAGAACTGGGTCTCGCCACGGCCACAGGAATTCTGAGAATATCCAAACCTTCGGTTCATTAATCAGTGGAATCTTTGTGCTTAGACATTTGGCGTATACTTTGCTCTTATATCCGCATAGACATTTGGCGTAATTATATCCGCAGTGTCGTTTCGTACATTTTTATTTGATACAAGAAAGTAAAAATAATTAAACCAGTACAATACTATAAAACTAAAAAATTAGTAAAGTAAAAGTTTCGTTATCTTTAAAACAGGATTTTATAATTTCTAAGCAATTATTTTTGGATTAAAATAAACGAGAGATCTAATATCTATCTCGATTCAAAAAACAAACTAACTAAACATTCATTTTCTAAATATTTCAAACTTTTCAATTGTTCATATTTGGCATTATAAAGAAAAGTTATTCTTTACAGCTTATCTTTATTTTTCCAAAAGAAATATACCTCAAGTTAATGGAAATATTTTTAAAAGAACAAACTTAATGATAGCATCTGCTCTTTCTGTGAAAAAAAGTTACAATTTATGTGAATAGTTATCGAAAATTACTTGCTCTCGGGAAAGTTTCATGCTAAAATACTTGTTTAGCTTTAGAGAACGTCACAGATAAGAAAAAAAGAATCAGGTCGTATCCAAATGAATGAATGAAGAGCTATAAAACAACAGCTGCACGTCATAAATTAATGCGGCAGAAAATAAACCATCAAGTTACCAAGTAAATAACGTCTTCCTAAAGTCTTTTGGCAATAGATTTAGCACACACCACTCGTTAATCTGCATTTATTATCACTAACCTTTCTTCAGAAAAAGAGTTTAAAGAAATGCAATAAAAAATAAAATTTGGAAATTATTTCAATAATGGAGCCATAAAGAAACAAATATTTGGAAGACAAAATTCAATTTTTGTTTTAATTAAATTATGTTCGGACCCAAATAAACAGCTCGGGGCTAGTTATATCTAGATTTATTTGTAACATGTAGTTTATTAAGTGGTTCTTAAATTTTTGATCAGAATATAAGCTAAGCCAGATTAACATGACGGGCTGTATTACAAAATCATAGCAAAACTGTTAGTATCCAAACGATTCAGCCCAAATTGTTTGTAACAAAATGCGAATACATGATTCATTGTAGCTAGAAAATTTAGATAAAAAAGATTTCGTAAATTTTGATTTAAGAAAATTAGTTTATTATTTAAAAAATGTTTTAATGTATTTATATTGTCAGGATATTAAATTTAACAAATTCGCTTTAATTTTTTGTTCTTGTTAATTTAAATATCTTTTTTATAAATCAATAAAAATATTTGAAACTATGCAATGTGGCAAGTTTTAACTTATTGCAATCTGCGATATTCATCTATATCTGTATATGATTTATCTAATTTAATTTTTTTTCTTGAAATATTAACATAATCGTCGTAGATCAGATCTCTCAGTAAAGACTCAACTCTGAAAACCAATCTAAACAAAACTCAATTAATACAAAAAAATAGAAGTAAAAAATAATTAAAAATGTTTCTTATTTACGTGATAAAAGAAGGAATGGAAAAAAATATGACCACATAATTAAAAAGAATGAAGAAGCGAAATTTGGGCAACCACACTGATTATGAAAAGAGAATAGCTATACTTAGTTCACGGGCATGTGTAGAGCAAGTCTGATGGTATATAATCTAGTAAATTATAAAATTCTAATGTAAAGCAATATTAAAGCTACTTTTGTATATGCCACATAAATTCTGATGATAGGGATAGAGTTTGTATAAATGGAACACCCTAGTATAGATAGAACCTATATAGTAGTATAGATGGAACACCCTACCATTTTGTTTGTTTGTTTTTTTAAATGCGTCCATCTCGGCAAATTTAGTGCACAGCGAGATCAACTTACATGGTGGTTCTTCGGCAAAATCAGATTTAGGGAGCTAAGAACACTGCGACCTTAAAGACAAAACAATATAAACAGGCCACAAACTACCGATAAGTTTGATAACAAAGAATGTGTATAATGCTTAATTTGCAAATTTTTGGTACAAAATGTGTGCAGTTGAAGCAGTTTGATTAACTCATTTTTTATGTTGATTGGTTAAGTAATACATCTTTATTTCACTGTAAAACATTTGATATCTTTGATTACATTAATAACAAATAATATATGTCTAATGCATTTTAATGAATAAAATAAGGGTAAAGAGAAAATGATTTTAAATATTGGTGTTTTTAATGTTGATAACTTTTCCATATCAGAAGAAAGTTGTAACAGATAAAAAAATTTTGGAAAAACATTTCTTGCACAAAAACAATCTATAAATGCTTAATGTTTTTAGGTATATTATGAACGAAAATATAAAAAAGTAATTATAATTAAAAAGTCTTAGATGTTTTTAAATATATAATCATTCTTCGAAAAATTATAATAAATAGCACCAATATCTTCTACACATACTACATAAAAACGTTTCTTCATATTGTTTACTTTATCCTATAATAAGTAAAAGAAATTGTAACCCTCAAAAAAATCCAACTCGAAATTTCGAAATTCAAATTTCATGGAATCCAACAGGAAATTTTTGCAAAACAAATTAGTGCCACAAACAGATTACTGTCTAAAATAAGAAAAAAGTTTTTATTTTAAAAAAATGCTCCAGGAGTTCCATTCATTTTTCAACTTTCTAAAATTTAATATGGCCTTATAAAAACTTGTGAAGAAAGTATTTTGATATACATAAAAACATATAATTTTATAGCATTGCAGAATATTAATTATAAGGGCTATTAATTACCATTAAATATATAATTATACTTATTACTTAGATATGAACCAACAATAATTTTATATGCTGTTTCTTCTGGTATTCTTTATGCCAGAGAAATTGATGAGTAGAAAAAAAAATTAAAAATATTCCAAGATCTGTGATTGTTTTACGTTGAAATGAAATTATTGCCATCTAAAACCTTCTTTGTCTATAAATTAAGACAAATTTGAAAGCATTTCCCATTAAATGCGTATTTCGTTGGTTTTACGCAAAAGCGGAACAAGAATTTCCGTTTAATACAAACTTCCTGTTCAATTTACCGGATATTAAGATAGCTAAGGACAATACAGCGGAAAGAGATTCTCATTTGGAATGGGTTGAATCATTCATTTGTTGAAAATGTGATAGGATGATTAATGCATTACCTCATAACTCAAACTGCTTGAAACTCTAAAAACAAAGAAGTGGATAGTTGTACCTTTTTATATATCATACACATAAATGGATATAGTTTTATACAATTTCATAGACTCAAGAAGAAGAAATTGCATTGGGTTTTGGTAAGTTGCATTCAAATTATATCGATTAATTAATTATATGCAAATTTGAGTATGGGATCATATCTATATATATACATATATAATCCTACCATTGCAGTATCTAAACGTTGTGGATTCGTATAAAGGATCATAGACAGACAGTTTGCTTAAAAAATAATATGCAAAGTTCTCCATGTTCAGTTTAAAAAAACAGGCGTGATATTTCTTTTAAATTATCGGCAGAAAAAGATCGAATTTGGAAAAATTCAGTTAATATATTTATTCATCAATTTTTGACCTATACATATACGTACACCATTGACGGATTTTAAAAATCAAACGTTTTAAAAGCTCCTGATTGTTCTTTGACAAATAAGAAACGTTGCATTAGAAAAATTCACCAGATAATGGTAATCTAATCATCGTATAGGGGTTTCCAGTTTCTCGAGCAATTTTATTTACATGTACAAAATCTGTGCTTTATGCATGAACAATTAAGAATATATAAATATCGAAACAATGAAAACTAACGGAAGTAACCAATACCGTTTGATCCCTCATATGAAAGATAGTTTGAAAAAAAGCGAGCAGTTTCCATTATCCATCTTTCGTAATTTAGACTGTATTCAAATTATGGAGTTTTTTACCATACATCTACACATTAAATAAAAATTTGAGCAGATTAGGCCTAATATTCAGGAAAAATTGTGGTAATTTAGTAAAATCAATATGAATTTATTTCACCTTACTTAAGTACGTGTTTCGTTTAAAGATGAATCAATTAAATATTCCATCTTCAGAAATATGAAACAACTAAATTAAATAAATGTATGCAAAAATTAAAAGGTATATATATTTTCTGAAATATTGTTTTCTATCCTAATATAATCATGCAAATAGAGTCCCAATCTTCCGAAAGCAATAAGTCTTTGAATGATTTTATTATTTATCTTTGCGAAAAGTTCAAAATCGGCCCATTTATTATAAGGCTGACACGAAAATCCATCCTAAAGATTTATGTCTCAACTTAGTTGTGAAGATTATCGAATACTTTGATTTGATTAATGAAATTCTAATGGCCGAGAATATTATAACATAATTTCTCACTTCAGTTTACTCGATTTCTTAGGTAGAAATTCATTCCTTTTTAAATATTTATAACTGAATTAACCCTTCATATCTAGAGTAGTTCTTTTTGATTAATCTGTCCACATTATCAAAAATTTTGATTTATTCAATAGAGTTATATATATTCAATTGAATTAAATTCCTGCTGATTCCTGCTTTCAGATTATTTAGGGTTTATTTTTTATAGAAATCCATGCAGAGTAATGATTATTATTTTGATTTAACCATAAAATTTTAAGTTTCTGAATTAAAGACGTAACTCTTCCTTATAATTCACTTAATTTTGGGTCAAAAATACAACTTTCTTAATATATTTTATTAAATTGATATGTCCTATTCAGGATGTTCATAAAAGTATAGGCTATAAGAGGTATCACATTCAGAAAATAACAAATATATATGCAAATAAATTATCAGTTATATTTCCATTTCCACTAAAAATATAAATTCTATTATTTTTAAATAATAAATTCAAACATATTTTTAAAGTGATTTCCTAATTAATATTAGAATATTTCTAATTAATATTAGAATATTTCTAATTAATATTAGAAATATTTTATAGTTTTTGAAATAAAAGTATAACATTTCTTTTCTGAAATTTCCGTTAGATGGCACGTTGGGTAATGAATCGAAATTTTACCAAATCAATATATTTACTGATATTTAAGATGCAGAAATATTAAAATATTTTATTGAAAGTGAGAATGTTAACTTTTCATACTTTCAATCGTTAAGTCTATGGCCAAAATAAAAACACTTCAGTCCAGAAAAGCCTATTATAAAAGAAATTTATTCTTCTGCGATTTTTTTTTCTTCTACTTGTGCATTACTATTTAAATTAAGACTACCAGTTTTCTCTAATTCAAAAACAATTCCGAAAATGGTGATCGAAAACTTCATTAAACGCCTATTATTTTGTTACTGGTCGTAGTTAACAATCTTTATTTGCGAATTATCTTATTAGGTAAAAATTAAATCTATGGTGAGGTATCTCATCTAGCTAGTCGAAATAGTGCCAGTTTTTAAAAAATTCTCAAGAACTCTTCCATCTGAGATGTACAAAAAATATCAGAATTACCATATTTAGCAAGAATTCTCATAAAAATATTAATGACTGCCTAATAAATTATTTACTTTATTGAGAAATAATTTTTGTTATTCTCAAATTACTTAAATCATCTTAATTTTTGATTGAATCATATTATTCCCAAGTTTCTTAAATAAAATCTAAATACACTGCATTTAATTCCCATTTTTCTTTTTCCGCATTTAGGAGATTTAAATAGAAGAACTGTCAACTGAACTTTCAAAATTCGCTTCGATGCAGCTAAAATAAATTATCAGTTGGACAGAATGAGATGACAGAGACAGTTTAAAAATCTTAACACTATAAATTGTGATTATTTAGGAACTTTAACGAATACTTCGTGGCTGTTAAAAATGGCATAATGTCAATTTCACAATTAATCCCATACTTCTTGGTGCAACTTTTAATGAAAGAAGTGATATCTTTTGTACCTGAGCATCAAAAATCGGCTAGAATCGAAGTGAACAATGAAAATCAGATTGTACTAGGTGGACTCTTCCCTGTCCATGCAGAAGGCACTAGCGAAGACAACAGGTGTGGCACAATGCTGACCGAGAAAGGCATTCAACGTTTAGAAGCTATGCTATTTGCCATCGATCAAATCAATAACAATTCGAGTTTTTGGAAAATCAAGATGGGAGCCGTGATATTAGATACATGCTCCTCCGAATCATACGCCCTCGAGCAATCTTTGCAATTTTTGCACTACTCTTGTGGGCCGAAAGCTAACATAAGCAGGAAGGTGACAGCAGTTGTTGGTGCTTCTAACAGCGTTGTAACGGCCTCTGTGGCAAATATCTTCAGATTATTTCAGGTAAGCCTTTTGAAACTAAGACTTTAATCAAAAAAATTATTATTTTGAAATTAAAAAAACAGGCTAATCATATTTATTTTTTGTATTTTTCAAGTGCTTATATTTAGAAATTAAAGTTAACCGCTTGTATTTTTAAGATTTGAAAAAAATTGTCGTGGAAATTGTATGAGTTGAATAAGTTTATTAATTGCATAAATCATATTTAAAAGCACTAAACTGTTTTCAATTGTATACAAACAGATTAAAATTTTAGAAATGGATATATAAGACGCAAAATATTTGATAATTCAGATGTCATTGGTGACAAAAAAAATCGCAAATATATTTTAGTTGTTTATGTAAAAAAGAGGCACTTTATTTTTATTCAGAATTTGATCCTTCTTTTTAAAAAAAATTCATAACTTTTATAATAACTCTTCATTGAAAATAATAATTTTACACAAATATATTTTTGTGCGAAAATAAAAATCCTTTTTGTAAACTATGCCTTCTCAGGTAAAAAAAGATAATATAAAATTGCCAATGTCTCACAGCATCAATCCCAACTTATCTGAAAACAACTTTGTGGCTTGACCTATACGAGATATAAAAATAATCTCTTTTTCTAATCCACATAAAACTGGCATTTTTATAAATTCGAACTTTACAAGACAAAGGGATTATATTTTTATCAATATCAAAGCAGATATTTCTTTGGGACTTACTAAAGGATTAGCCCAATCATGACATCTTAATCCATGCCATCTTTGGATATAAAGTACAATTACCTGGGCATGCAATGAATAGAGCTACGTGATCATACAGCTGATAAGTAGACATATATTATCCTACATGACACGCAAAAAAAATATAGTTATATAGTGAATGTCCTGAATGACTGATAAAAGTTATTATTCTAAGATTAAGAAAATGCTGTTTTGCTGGAAAAAATCAATTTAGCTGCATCACAAAATTTCATTCTCAAACTTCAGAACAAGAGTTCATTATTCACTTATTACACATTCTATAACAAATTTTGATATATTTTATTATAATACTCGATACAAATTATCTAAATTTAAAGTTTCTTTTTCTATTGACTTTTTAGAGCATTGTCAATTTGAATAATATTCTTTCCATATATTCTTATTTGAATGAATCAATTCATAATATTTTAGCATTATATATCACAGTTTTATTCGCCTCTCCCTATGGAAGTTATCTTTATTTATAATACATACGAGGTGTGTGTGTGTGTGTGTGTGTGTGTGTGTGTGTGTGTGTGTGTGTGTGTGTGTGTGTGTGTGTGTGTGTGTGTGGGTGTGTGTGTGTGTGTGTGTGTGTGTGTGTGTGTGTGTGTGTGTGTG
>JAPMOQ010050981.1:752435-790851 GCA_026543055.1 Argiope trifasciata
TTCTAGGCAAATATTATGGAAAACCATCCAAGAGGATGCAAAATATCAAAGGAAATAAATTTTACTACTATAGTTCTCAAGTACATTGAGTTATTATTACGACTAACTATTTACAAAATACATGGCTGAAAGTGCGATGGATTTATCAGAACACTATAGTCACACACTCATTTGCACACAATCATTTCCTTTCATAAATATGTATCAATTGGTCCCATTCCATCAGGTATCTACTGTATATGGGATTATGATTTTAAATCGATTGGAGTTAAACGGTTCCCTATTGATATGTGACGATAGGAAGCAACTATCATCACATATCAATAGGGAACAGTTGGCAACTTGTTCGGATAAGGAGGATGCCATCTAAGTTGACAACTTTCTTTTCAAACATCCCCACTGGTATTTGAAAAGAAAGTTGCCAAATTAGATGGCGTCCTCCTTATTCGAACAAAATTTTAATATTCGTCCAAAAATAGCAATCCATGTAATTTTAAAATTAGATTTTGGCGCAGACTAAACTTAGATTTCAATAATATCCGAAAGCTGAAAGCTAAAACCTCGTTTTAGATTCCCCAAGTGTCTTATGCATCTACCAGTGAGGAATTAGATGATTTGCACAAATATCCATACTTCTTTCGAGTAGTTCCTTCCGACAGGTATCAAGTTCAAGCCATTCTTGACATTCTTTTGGAATTCAAGTGGACGTATGTATCTATGGTGGTTTCAAAAGGAGATTACGGTGAAAACGCAGCACAAACACTGCAAACCCTGATTCGAACTTCAGCAAATGACGGTAAGCCTTTTTATATTGATTAAATACTTCTTCTTAGCTATTTCAATGCTACAAAATTTAAATTTCATTGTATCAGTTTTTCGTTATAGTGAGATACCGTTGTATTTAAAATATAAGCATCTCAATTCTCGACATCTTATTAAAATTCGCGTTGATTCTACTTAATACAAATAAAAACAAAAATTCAATAATATTTTTATGTATGGGGCGATTTCCATTAGTCGATTTGACATAGAAAGTAGCGACATTATTTAACTCAGATTTTTTTAATATACCTACACAATATGGCTCTTTTGTGTACAATTTTATACCATGGGAGTAATATCGATAATCCATTTTATGCAGTTTCGTTTGACTAAGTGTATCAATTACAAACCGTCTTTAGCGACAAGTTAGTTTACTGTCAATATTAATAATGTCAATATTCAAATAAATCCCTTATGCAAAATTACTGCAGGTTCCCTAAAGAAGTATTTTAATCATCAAATCGTAAAAGATATAAATCCCTTTTAATTTAATAACCTTACATATGCTCTGTTTATTATGAATGTTATGTAGAATGAATTATGTAAATTATGAATGTTCTTTATGGAATCAAACCTCATGATATCATAATGGCAATGCCAGCATTTTGCCATTGGGAGCCAAATCATTCCAAAATTAATCAATCAATCAAAAGTCCACGTCATCTGACTGGACTGAGAATAACGAGGTCCCTCCAAAAATAACCCTAGTGTAGCTTTTAAATATTAATATAATTAAACTAAATTAAACTTGTATTCATCATAATTTAAGTAAAAATACAAGTAAAAAACTAAAAATTGGAAAAAAGGAAAAAAAATTCAAAATAATTAATCACTAAAACCAAAATAAAAATCATAAAGAAGGATTTGTATTATTTACCGTATTTAAAGTGATAGATGCTCAATAATATGTTATACACTTTTTCACTTTTTTTCGTAATAACTACATTTCTGCATACTAATATTCACTTTCAAAAGAAAAAGTTGTTGCGTGGCTAAACTAATCTCTTTAATTTATCAATTTTTTCAGAAATTTGTTTTGCAGTCGAGGAAACATTACCTAGAAATGCTACGCAGGAAAATTACGATTCAGTTGTGAGGCGCCTGAATCGTTTTGAAAAAGCAAAAGTTGTAATTGTGTTTTTAAATGAAGATAAGATCAGGTACACTGTTTATTCTTCAGTTAATGCATTTCAGAAAATGAATTTGTTTTTAAATTTTCAATTTATTTTAAATTTCTTGATGTAAAAAAATACTAATTTCCATAAGTGATTATTTCTTGAATTAAAAAAAATATTATATACTCATAGAATTTGATACTTTGAGTACATAATAATTTTAATATAGTACTATGATATTATATACTCATAGTATCAAATTCCTTTTCAAACTTCATATTTTGGGGATTCTTACCATTTTTATATAACCATATTTTATTTAGCAATAAGAAGTTGTATTATATAACTATAATAATTTAATTGAATTTAATTATAACAATATAAACAAAATGAAAAAGAATTTTACTAAAAGTATGATACTTGTATTCATTCAAATACTAAAGCATCGTATAATAAGAAAAATTCTAAATATAAATTAAGCTTTCTTATGTGCAATATTTTGCACATTCTACTCTTCATTCCCATTTAGCGAAACTTAGGCCACTATGATATAGTAGTAGGGTTTCGACTGCCGCAGTGAACCCGATTCCACCAACGGATCATAGTGTAAGGGGGCTTGATACCTGTTAAATCCGTCGGGTGCGAACGTTTGTGTGGTGTGGAAGATAGGAAAAGGGTATGCCAGCTCAGATATCGTCATCATCTGACCTCAGTTCAAAATTATGATTACTAGCACATACTATACTGTCCCAAAATAGCCATAGTGTTGCTTTAAAATGGAATATTAAAAATAACTGAACTGAGCGCAACTTAAAATAGTTCAACTGATTGAGTATTCGAACACAATATTTTGTTTCTCTGATGAACTTATGTGTTTTGTTACCTTTTTTCTATAAGTGAACTTTTGGAGGCATGTGAAAGATGTGAAATACCTCCAGGTCGTTTCCTCTTTATTGGAAGCGACGGTTGGGGTACAAAGGAAAGAGTGGTTCATGGGCATGAAAAATTGGTCGAAGGGTCACTTACGATTTTGCCCAAAAGATATCCTCTAGAAGGTAAGAAATGACCAAAAAATTACTTTTAGAGCTATTCATTTGTAAATGTAATGTACAGAACTTCGATTATATTAGTGACTATTTAAATAATTTTTAAACCATGTGAGATGTGCATATAGCTTCAATTGACAAAAAAAAATGATAGTAAGTTTCTCTTGGTTTCTATTTATTCATTTTTTTTTTTTTTGGCTAAAACTGACCGAGCTGTTTAACTTAATTAAATGCGGTTCATAAACAGATTTATTTTAGAAAACAATTTCAAAATGCATAATTTCTATTTACAGGTGATCCTTTAATTCCCTTTCGAAACTGAGAAAATAACTGTACAGCTGATCAAAAATTGTGTTTTTGAAGGTTTCATAACCCGATCAGTTTTAGTTGCAAAAGTATGGGGGATGAGTTTAAAATGTTATAGTGTTACAAAAACTTTACTAAATATGCTTGACTTGGACCAGGGACGCTTAAATCAAAATTTTTAGTGAATACATTTATTAAATCAAGAAATGAAAAATGCAATTGTATTTTTTCAAGTTAATCTTGGATAACACATTTTCCACAAGTGAGGCAGCGAGAATTTGTAAAATATTTTTAAACAGCTAAATTCTACAAAACTTTTTAATTTTATATTTTATCTAAAATAAGAGAAATTCCGAAATTTATTTAAAATTGCACTTTTATTTTCTTGCGTAAATGTTCTAATTAATGTTTAAATAAATACTTTTATGATAATTAAATTCAAATAATAAAATTTGTCTATTAATAATTCTTATAGACAGAAGCTCTTATAGATGTATACATTAATATATCCTATAATTCTTATGGATGTACACATTAATGTTCAAAGTGGTTTCTTTAGGAATAAAGCTACAATTGTAAACTAAAATTGATCAGGCTAAAAAAGTCATCAAGTGTAATATAAATTCCAGAAATTTCAAACTTATAGTCCGAAACATAGTAACGTGATAATAGTTTGAATCTGATTCGTCTTTCTAATATTATTCTGACTTTACTGCAGCAACTGTTGTAACGATTGTAAGCACACACAATAAAAAAGCAATCTTAAAAAAGATCATGATGTTAATAAATGCAAAAAAAATTGCTTTCAATGTAAATTTTTATCATTTTTTTGGGAACTAAACGAAGCATGCCGTTAAATATTGCAAATTATTTTCAAAATTAATTTTGAAAATTTTATTAAAAGTAAACATTATGTGAAAACGAAACTGGTATAACCATACAGCTCCCTTTTTTAATTTTAAATAGGTGTAATTGGTAATTGGAACAACAACAATTTTTATTATTTTTAAACGTTATTGAGGGAAGTTTTAACATTTTTATTCATTAAAAATCAAAGAAAAATTGTGAATCTGATTTTCAGATCAAATCTTTTTAGTGAGCACCTATTGCTCATAAAGGGCTGCAGAATTTCTTGGCTCTGTGTAAAAGTGATTTTCTCTGTAGCGCATTATATTCTTGGCTTTACGGGCATAATTACATCTCGCAATCTACAAAAAAATCTGCCAATGTAATGTCATCTTAAAATATAGTTCGCTACGATGTCATCTTAAAATATAGTTCGCTACGATGTTATCTTAAAAATGTAGTTCGACACGATCTTACCAAAAGATATTTTAAAACTGACCAGAAAATTTTAAGAAACTTTATTTTGAATTATCCAAATGTACAAAAGGCATGGCGAAACTTTCAATCAGAAATTTTAGTAGCAACATGTTAATATCACGATATTTAAATCTACACTCCAGTACACTTTAAAAGATCAGAGAACACAATTTCTGAAGTGCATATTAAAATGGCTGTAATCTCGACACATACAAAAAAATATTTAACACTTCATGTGTGAAATATCATGGATAATCTATAACTGTTAACTGTTTGCTCAGTGCTCATCAAATGATAACAAATTTGCAAACTGGGGATATATTGAACAATATAACGTGACAGATTCAAATATCCAATGTATATTTTTGCAAAATAAATGCGCTCTTCATCACACAGTTATTTTTTCTATGAATATAATTATTAAAGTGTCAATCATTAAATGAATTTGTAATTATTATTGTAAAGTAAGCTATCAGGTAAAGTCTTGAATTAAATTTTAATATTAACATAAATGTATTAACTTACTGTACGCTCATATTATTTATTTTCAGAAAATTTTATTAAACATTAACTATTTGAATAAAATATTAATAAGTGAAGCTCTTGTTTTCTTTCTTTTCCCAAAATAAGCATTAATTCGAATTTTTTTATAGCATTTAAAATATCTATTTGCATAAATGATACAGAAATTTTCCTTCTCTGGATTATAAATTATCCTAAAAAATTAAACATCTTAATAAACTTTTATGTTTCAAAAATATATTAAAATAACTAAAAATTGCTGCATTAATTAATCTCAAAATATACAGTCGACAGCTATTTAATTATGATAAAATTATAGTTTATTTCATCTTCGCAATTTTCTCGAAGAACATTTCCATAGCCAAAATAAAAATGTATTCTTTTGTCATCTAATTAAAGTAATTGTATGAGTTGAAAATCAAAAGTAATTGCACTTTTCTTCAAACTATAAAAATAGGAACTCTCACCTGGGTCTAAAAATGTCGGTGAAAACAACACTTGTTACCCACTACTTTCTGAAACTTCCTCATTATTTTTATTTAATTATGGTTCAAATAATCATACATATTTCTTTGAAGTATAGAAAGTGAGATTATTCAAAGAAACAAAATGTCACAATTCTATGAAACAGAATTCCTCTTTTTTAATTATCTTTCAAAGACTTTTCTTTGCATTCAAAATAAACATCATTATTTAACACGAAAATCTTATTAATTCTAAATAATGAACAAAATTTCACACAAAGAACTATATGCTATTTCTTTAAATTATCTCAAAACAAGTTGTGTATTATGAATTGGATATTAAATACGCAAATTTTGCATGTGTTAACATTTTTAAAATAAATGCATTTTCCAAGGTGTGTTAAAAAACATATTAGTTAGCTTGAATTCGCATAACTTTGTCCATTTAGAAATATATAATATAAAACATACAATTTTTAAGTTATTTGATTACCAACTTTTCAAGATCTTATTATTATTACATTTACCAACCATTTTCTGGAAACCAGTTAATGATTGTTTTAATTTTTAACAAATATTTTCTGTAATTTGTTCTTCATGGCTTTCACAAAAAATTATTTTCGAACTTCAAATTCATATAGACACGTTACTCTACTA
Source organism: Argiope trifasciata (assembly GCA_026543055.1). Lineage (NCBI taxonomy): Eukaryota > Metazoa > Arthropoda > Arachnida > Araneae > Araneidae > Argiope > Argiope trifasciata. The sequence goes on from JAPMOQ010050981.1 coordinate 758,691, forward strand.
ATATAAAAGATTTATAGTGATCTGTTTGTTTTTGAGTGTGTGGGTGTGCAGCTCTGTTATTTTGAATTATCTTACTTAAAAGACGAAATTTAATTGGTAGATAAAGTAATTAGTTTTCAATTTCTACAATAACTTTATTATTGAAACTAAGCATACTCGTTAAAAGTGTAACGTTGAAAAGCATAATCATTTCGCAATGAAATTTTATTTATGCTATATTTCAATAAAATAATATTTATTTGATTCAAAACACATTGACATATTACAATAAAACAATTATAAGCTATTAGAATGGTAATATACTTTTGTACGTTCAATGATACTACTAGAGAACGCAGCAGTCTTTAAAATTGATACTTTAAACGCTTTTAAAATTTCCTTCGTTGTTTTTTCGTAGAGTTGAAGTTAACTGCCGATAAAAAAAATTGATAATTTAAAATTTTAAAAGCATTATTAATATTTTTGCTCTGTATGAAAATTATAGGGGTTTTTGTTGTTGTTGCTGTTTTGTTTTCATCATAAAAAATGAAAAAAGAAAATAAAATTGAAATATCAGTTACGAAAAGGAAACCGATTCCAGTTTCACACCAATAATTAAATAAACTGTTGTAGAATAAGTTTGAAAATATATTTAAAATTTTAAAAATAAATGAAAATGTGCATGGCAAACAGATTGGTATAAATAAAAAGATTCATATTTGAGCTTTCAGATTATATATAATTCATTTTTTACACAATAATATTTCTGAATGTTAATGAGAAAAGTGTTGAAATTTTCTTTAATATTTAATTAAACAAAGTTCCAATCAAACATTCAAATAAATCTCTATAGGTGCACATTTTCATCCAATAAAAAGGTGCAATTTATTAAAGTATTATTCAAAATATATCGATATCAAATTTTATAGATTTGAGTTTTGCTATCTGTCTTGTAGAGATCTAGTATATAAAGAGAGACACAAGCATGCATAAATGCACACTCTTATATTCTCCTGTATTATTAGTAGAAATTTCAAATTACTGCTTTTTTTCCTTTCATATCAATTATATTAATTTTTTATAATATTATAGTTGAAATTTTAAAAAAATACTTTATTCTTGTTATAAGATAAGCTTTTATTAATTTATGTTTGTTTGTTTGTTTGTCTGTTTTGTAATTATTGCTCAAAATTATGAAATCTATCAGAATGTAGCACTCCTGTTCTACTACCAAACAATGTTAATGGTGTCCCAAAAACTCTCTTGCACATTTTTTAATAACGGTGTCTTTTCCCTCACATAAAATGTGGATATGGGATAAGGCTACGAATGCTTTGCATGGCATTGGCTGATTATAATAACAATTCTGAATTATAGATCTTTAGCGTGGATCTATCATTTTTACTAAATCAAATATGCCGTCTTTCACTATTAATCTCTGATATGTAATTAATACCAGAATTTCAAACAGTTATTTTTGACTTCTCTTTTTCGACTGCAATATCAAAAATATTTATTTAAATCCTTCTGTTTTTGAGTTAATGTGTCTGCATGTTGAGAAAGAACAAACCGATAGACGACAGCCCTTTAGTAAATTTAATTTCAAATTTTATAAAAATCCATATTCTAGATACTGAATCTATGAATCATGTTCTATTTATCTAGCTCTTTATATTTTGTGGTAATTAGGTTCATTTGTTCTCTAATAGCAAAGCCAGGTGATCTCCTGTGGGTAAATGTCGTTCAAAATTTCCTCGAAAATAAAAATTTTAGCTTAAATCTCAAATGCAAAATTTTATCCGTCTCGGTCAAAACGCTTTTAAATCACCCTGCCTGTAAAATGGTAGGCCTATTTCCAAAACTATTTTTGGTGAGGGGAGGGAGGGGACTTCTGGAAGGTCTGTAATGTAGAAAATTTCAAATTTGAATCAAGTTCAGACAAAATCTCATGTTCCAATTTTTCGGCAATTATATTTTTTCTTTGTACCATTTGCATACAAGAGAATAAAAAGGGTATTCATTCAACTAAATAAAATATAACTGAATCTCTCGTGTTACATAAATTTCATTTCCTTACTACATGTGTTAGCAGTCCTGCATGAATCACGAATCTGATCAAACGATTCTGAAGGTGAATACAACAGAGCATTTTGCAATAAAAAAAGGAAGGAAATTTTGTCACAAAACTATGTAGCATCATATCAAGAGTAAACGAGCTTACCACATCTTCAGCATCATCTATAAATAACAACAACAAAAAATAGAGAATTACACTATCATTTTAAACCAGCCTGAGTGGTCTCTCCATTACTTTCTTGCATATTCTTTAATAAAGCTGTTATAGCTAACATTGTGGGTCTTGTATAAAGTTATACATGTCACCTGTCCTTAAATTTAAATTTTCATAATATTGCACATGGATGTTCCTGCTTTATAATATCTTATGAAAGTGGATGGAATTTGATCACATCAACTGTTAAAATATTTAAAAATTGATCTATTGATTTATTTCTTTAAATATCTTCTTACGTTTTATAACTAGCAGATTTTGATTATTGTACATTGATATGATTTTAACCTTAGTTTGGGGCAGCTAAATCAAAATCATGGCTCTAGAGCCAGAAAAATCCAATAAATCGTACTGTATATGAAGTCGCTTTCTTGTAATGACTTTTTACAAGCTATCACCTTAGCATACTACATCTAATCAAAGTGACTAGTTCTATGTGGAATTTTTCAGCCTTTGCATAATAATAATCAGTTCGAATCAATGTCAATTTTCATGTACTTTTCTGATAATTATAATTATTTTAATGATTCTGCATAGTAAAAGGTGATTTAAAGGCCAATTTTAATACTATTTTCTAAACAATTTAAATACAATTAAAAGTATTTTTTAAAAAATATTTCAACTTCCGATACCGATTTATTTAAGAAAAACTGCAGTTGACGAAGGCTTGGATAATCGAGACATTACTATATGTTGCAAACTATTGTTTTACTGCAGTAATAAATGATAAATTGAATCATCCTTTTACGAAAAGAAAATTTTCAATATGCAATTGAATTTAAGAATAAAAATTTTATAACTGTTTGTTTGTTTTTTGCATTTTTAACCAATTGATTATGCAGAAAAGCCTTTTCTGGGATGTTTCATTCATTCTTATAATTTTTTATTTTTATTATTGAACGAGATTCGAAAAAAATCAAATTTTCATTCCTTTAACTGCTTTATTAATAGTTAAGCAATAGTTATTTAAAGAAAGCAATGCATTAGAATTTTTTGCAAATACCTAGAATTTATTCTTATGCAATATGATTGCAGAAGATATGGGGTTTTTTTTTTCAGTATTTTTAAGGGAACATATTAATCAAGAATCATCCATTATTTTGTAAGTTTCTACATTTTCGGGAGACTTTTTTAGAAATAAATAATTAGAAAAACCAGATTCGGATTTTTTTCTAAAAATATTTTAACATTGCAATGAATTGAAAGAAATATTCCAAGTGTTAATAGAATTATTGTCATTAAAAAAACTTTAGAATAAAAATTCACTTTCTTTCAAATTAAAATATGAATTTACTTTTTTAATGTGTTATCGATATTCTACTTAATATATAAAATCTATTTTTACCTTATTGAAAAATAATTCTACCAAAGAAATGTGTTCACTTAAATGTACTTTTTTATATTTAAAACTAAAATGTTAATAGTTATTATTGCCTTATTTCAAAAAGATGAAAAATTTATTATCTCATTCTCATTCTATAATAAGAGTATATTTTTGCCACAACTGATTCCTATTTGATAGGATTTTAATTATGTAAATTTTGATCAAAAGAGATTTTTAAAAATAATGTTTTTCAGATTTTCATCCGCTTAATTTCAATTTTTAAAGATGTTAATAATAGCAATAAATAAAAAATATCTTCAAAATTATTCATTCTATCTATTTTGTATCAATGGTAATTATATGGTTTCAAAATCAACTTTCCAGCCTTTATAAATAATTTTTATTAAACTCTTTTTAAAATTTTCTTTGAGAGCTGCAATCATGTGTTTTGAATGATAGTTGTGATGTTAAATTACCATGAATGATTTTCTTCTATTTCAGCAGGTTTTGATGAATATTTCAAGTCTTTGGATCCAAATCGCAATGACCGAAATCCCTGGTTCAAAGAATTCTGGGAGAATCAATTCAATTGCGTTTTTAACAGAGACACAGCAGCTCGAAGAAAACGGAAAACATGCACAGGTAAAAAAAAATATATTAATAAGTTTGTTTGAATTTTAAGAATTATGAAATTCTATCGTTTATAGAATTTTTAATCTATACAAATAAAAAATGTAGAAAAATTCTTTCAAAATTAATAACTACAAAATACTCAAGTTCAATCAAAAAATTTTAGATCAGAGATATTTGTCACCTCAAAACTCTCTTGTATACCTTCTAATAAACTTCTCGTAAGGGGTAATTTTTTCACTCTATCCTTCGCATATATATGTAAATAACTATTCAAAGCAGTTTGAAGCAATGTTGATGAAGCATTATTCACTTTTTCTTTACAATATTGTAAGGATAAATAATGTTCATTTCATCTCTATTGGACTGAACTCTTAACTTATGTTTAGGAAGTAGATTAAAAAAGGCAAAATTTGACATATCTTTGTATTTAAGTGTGCAGTATTTTACAACTAAAAGAAAATTCGTTCATTTATAATTTGTGAATTATCTTATAATTTTAAAAACATTCTGACAAAAACATGTTAGTAATATAATATAATTAATATATTTTGTTCCTTTTCTTCCCATAAAGTTTTGACACCAAAAAGTTCAGCAAACATTGGATGCTTTGCAAGTACTATTTTATTTAATGACTATCTATGATGTAGCACAGCAATAAAATTTTATAATTGGCATTTAAAAATTCAACTAAACTCTGTTCTCTGCTTCGAACTATTAAACTTCGTTTCGTTCGGCCTAAATGGCTGTATTAATGCATTTAATTGATGAATATAGTTTTATTATCAATATATAGTGTTAATTATTGCCCAATTTTAATACTTTAAGAAAAATTTAATAAAACACGGACTGTAAATCGTTGTTTGAATTGTTCTTCACATAGAATATTATCTCATTCTAAAAGCACACAAAATTTTATCAAATATACTTTCTGTAATTGCTATATTTCAATACACTTGCAACATTCTTAATGAAATGTCTCCGTGTTTTCCAGGAGATGAAGATCTGACCAAATCTTATCGACAAGAAGGCTTGGTTCCAATGGTAATCGATTCTGTACACCTTTTAGCAACAGCTATCAAGACGATGTGCGAAAGAGTGCCACGTTTTTGCAAGGAACCAGAGAAAATGGAACAAAAATACAGAGAAAAATTTCTAGAAATTATAAAAAATACAACTTTTAATAGTAAGTTTCATGTTATAGCCTGTAATCATAATATAGTTCTCTAATTGCAATCAGAAATTAAAGTGGAAAATATCAACTGTCATTTTATTTATTCTTTTTAATTGCTTCAACGTAATTTGTTCTTTAAAGGTTAGATTTTTTATGGAGATTGTATCAGTAGAATGCACGTCAAACGATAGATGATAAGAATTTTTTAGATGAAGAGAAAAGTAATTTATAAAAAGGATTATGAAATGTTGTTAACACATTAAAGGCGGGGGGGGGGGGTCTTGACGAAAGTATGCTAGGTAACGCGGATCAAATCGTAGTACTACGACTCCCGCCTTTAATGTGTTAACATTAGAGCATCTCAACCAGGCACAAGACGGGCATGCAGAGAATTTCTAAGATAACTATAAAAGTTATAAATATAGTAAAATACACCCAAAAAAGCATATTTTATAACAGAAAATGTGGTGAAAACGCGCGCTGAAGAGATAGATACACTCTTTCGATTTCAGCAGAGCTATTGACGTTAAACGACAATCCCTGAAAGGATTTCTTACAGAATTATTCACCTCAGCAGAAATTATCAGATGGCTTAAGTAATGATCAAAGCAAAGATAAGCAGATAGCAAACAAAATCGTACAACTTCTAAAAGAATATACAACGATTTACGGTATATATGTTCCTTTTCCTAAATAAGAAAGGAGCACAGTTTTTCTCCAATTTTTTATCTCTCCTCATAATAGACAGTAATATATATAGCTTTCGTATAATCTTACACTTTCATCATTTTCATCTCGTTGATTTCTCTTTTTTTAGGTTCAATAGTTTACAACTTATTAGTTTCTTATTAGTTTAACAAGTATTTATATCAAATCATTTATAACATTGTTTCATTTACTATTTATATCATTTATATCTAAGTACCGCAACATTTAGTTTTCAGTAAAATATTATTATGAGAGAAATCAAAAAGTATGTTCATCTACATTCTTAAGAAAAAACATTATGCCTCCACAGAAAGGATTTAGGCTCTGAATTACAATATATATCTATAGTGAATAGGGTTGTGTATTGTCATCTGAAATTGACCAAAATATTTATATGATATATAAGCCGGATACCATTATAATGTTATGGGACAGTCTCTATTAGAAAGGTTCATGTATACAATAAACAGAACTTAAGAAACATAATTGAAGCTATGCAACTTTAATGTCAGACATGAAGTTATATTAGAACAAATCTCAAATCAAACATAATCAATATTTTAGAAACAGTTGGTCACTTGAGGCGAGTAGTCAATAACAATTTTGAATCGATTCCCTTCTTAATTCTCAAATTCTCTTTAATGTAGAAATAAAATAAATGAACTCAAGTATCATAGGCATTCTTAATACAATAAAAGATATTTTTAAAACATCTCGTTTTATTTTTTTGGGCATATCCTATTTAAAATTTTAATAATATTTTTTCCTAATGAATCCATTTACTTAAATAAATTTAGCACTTATATGTTTTTGATTGAAGCAGGTAAAACAGCCCTTTTTATAACAAAATGGTTCTTTAATCGTTACAGGTGCTCAAGGTCATGGCATGGTGATAAAATTTGATAATACGAGAAGTGTGTCTGTAAATTATTCGATATCAGAGTTTAAAAAACTTTCTAATTTCGAAGACATTTACGGTTACAAAGTTATAGGCGAGTGGAATCCAAGCAAAAGGTAATTTTTTGTTGTTGTTTTTTACAAAATAACAATAACTTTAAAAAATTAACTTCTTTTAAGTATTTGTTACACTTTCTATAGAAACTATGCTTACACCACATTTATTTTGTACAGTTCTCGTCCCAAAACTAAATCACAGAATTACATATAAATGTCGCAGCAATACAAATGTCCAAAAAATCGGAAATAAAAAAAAATGTCCTAGTAATACCTCCAATTAAATTATACCTTCAAATTTTAAAAAAATAATTAATACTAAAGGAACAAATGATAGTGAATTTGTTAGAGGATCTTCGTTTAGTGAAGTTCATTTTGAAATAAAATAATAATAAGTAAAAAAATAAAAATTCAAGAAAGTCTCTACTTTCCGTTGCTACATACTATTCTCTATTTCTTCCTCTTATTTCTATCTATTTAAATATTATGACAGTAAAAAACGAGTTTTTGAATATCTTCATAAAATTCTACCACTTTGATAGTATAATCCTTTTTACTTCGTCAGTATCTAAAAGTATTCCTGTCATATTAATGGAAGTATCAATAGCTGCATGCAAATCCTGATTGTTAACCGCCCGAATACCTTCCAGCCAAAATTTTTGAACATATTTTGAACTAGAAGGGAACATGAGATTCGATATAATTGTTCTTTGGACCTTCTTTGAACAATTTGGCTCATTTTCTCATTTTATTAAAACTTATTATACTGCCATCTTGAAGTTCGTATACCATATAAAAAATTCATACACTGTGTATAAAAACTATTAGTACAATAACATTTTCCTATACATATTCATAAAATTTGCATGAGTTATAAAGTTCAAAATATTATTAATTTGCATATATGTTTATTAATTATTTGTTTCTTAATAATATTATATAAATTATATTTATGTTGTCATTAATCTGGTTTTCTTTGTAATGTATTATATTATTTATTTTAATTTCTCATTTGATAGAAGTAGTTTGCATTAACAGAAATCTCGGATTCTGCATTTCTCGTATAAACTGGATTGGTATGGGAAATAAATAAAAATTTAATTTAAATTTTTATTAAAAAAAAGCTTATGATAATTGGTGATGCTCATCTGCATCTTTCATGTTTCTTGCTGTTAGGAATCTAGTGGTTGACCATATCTGCCCAGTCCAAAGGTATTCAGTTCTCTTCAGTATCTTAAGACATTCGATATTGCAAAACATTTAGACTGACACCATGAAGGCTCCTACATTCTGGAAAGGCCTCTGGCATGCATTCATTCTAACACATCCAAAAGTTTCTAATTTCAGTATTTCCAAAAAATTAACTAAACAGTAGTTTGAGTCTATTCTCATTTAGTAACCTTTAATGAAAAGGGTTAAAAATTGTTAAATTAACTAAAGAGTCAGCCTGGCATAATCAGATGAATCATTTTTACATGTGATTTAAAAGCAAAGTGGGACCTCTGATCTTCCTGCAGCATTGAAAGCAAAGAACAGAAGTCCTATAAAATACAGAGCATAGATAGCATACACAAGAGCATTGCAGATTTTCTATAAGTTATATTTTCTCCTACAGTGCATTTTTTTATAAATAAGTCCTTTATTAAAATTAAGATTTCTTCTGGTATATAATTTTATGCTGCCACTTTGAAAATAAAAACTATTATGAGTCAACAAAATTTAGTAATAAAGCTCGTAAGAAAAGTTTCTAAAATTTCCGTCATTTTGCAGTTTTACTTACGGTATGCAGCGTATCTTATTCAATTTCAATTTTTACTTTTATCAAATTATTTGTCTTATTCTCCATGCAGTGGGTAATCCTTTCCGTCTTTAGTTTTTTTCCTCTCAATCTCAGGTTTTATGTCTTCTTGTGGAAAAATCCTCATTAATGCAGATTCGAATACATCATGAACTCTAAAAACGTATGCCTGCCATATGTTTTATTTACAGACTGAAGCTGCTTAGACTGCCAGACTGGGATATGAACGGAGGCATTGCCTCTCGTTGCAGTGCAGAATGTGCTGATGGAGAAGAAAGAATCTCAAATTCTGAACCACAAAAACGTTGCTGCTGGTCTTGCAGACCTTGTAAAGGCGGAGAGTATTTACCTGATCCAAAAAGGCCTTGTCAGAAATGTCCGGAAGGTATATTTTTTGATAAGTAAATTCGATTTTGATATTCGATAAGTAAAAAAGATAATGGCCCATTTTCCTTCAAAACATTTTTGTCAGAAAAATAATCTATTACTATTATTTATAATCTTCAGTTGCATATTTATTACTGATTCTAATAATTTCTCAAAAAAGACATGATACGACATTATACGTCGGGGTAGATTTCAAAAGTCCATGGGCCTTAGTACCTCTGATCTTTTCCATCTTGGGTCTCATCAGTACTTCAGCAGTACTCGTGATTTTCCTTCTAAATCACAAGACTCCGATTATCATGGCATCTGGTCGGGAACTTTGCTATTTCATTCTTGGTGGAATTATAGTTTGCTACTGCTATTCGTTTGTGGCACTTTTAGAACCAGCAGAGGTACGTGAAACTCTGAACTAAATGGGTTTTTCAAACTATGCAATGAGTGATTAATCAAATTAACCGTATGGAGGAAGTTTAATGGATCTCATATTTCTTTGCAACTTACAACCTCATTGAGCTCATTAAGTTAAAACAACTGTCGTTTATACTTGAGGACTTTCAGTATCCCACTGCTGATGAAAGCTAAAATTGTTAAAATAATAATCTACAAGTTGATGTGCCCATATAAAAGTGGTTGCTTTTATTTTAACAATATCTCAGATTCGATTTCACAGATTAACTACAGAAAACTGAAGTAAAAAATCACGGTTGTTATTATATGTGGGATTTTCCAAAAAAGTTAACAAGGCAAAGAAAAAATGCTCCATTAACATTAGACACAAAATACAAATGGTAATTAAAAGACGTATGTGGCCGTTACTTCTCTACATAATTAACAAACCTGTTGAAGCCTTTATCACATCGCTGGACCAATTGTTTAACCCATCTTGGTAATAATTAGGTCCTGGCTACTGAGCCAGTTTTCAGCACCCGTTTGAGCATCGTCATCTGATAAGAACCTTGTTTCGGATAAGTGTTTCTTCAATGCTGGGAAAGGAAATAGTCACTGGAAGCAAAATTGGAGCTGTATGGGGAGAGAGTATATCCAGACATCCCACCCAAACTTTTCCAGAAATTCCTCTACCCGCTTTAAAGGAACGACACAATTTTGCTACATGTTTTCTATTCATTGCTTCTTCCCCGTACACTTCAATGATTTCTCTGCGAATGTCCGATGGGAATATATTCTTGGCCCATAGAAATCGTATCACGGCGCGCACCTCTGTGTGAGACCACTTCTCTACCTTCTTGCCATTAGTGTTGCTGTTTCAGGTCTATTAATATTATCTCCTCGACCGACTGATCTAAGACAACTAGCGTCATATGTCTTCACTCTGAGTAACAATTTTACCATTCACAATTTCAACTTTCCAAATATTGCAGCTTGAAAACTTTTTTTCTGTATCTAAGGGGTATTGATTAATCCATGATATTAATTTTTATTATCTGAATCCATGTAAACGTTATGGAAGCAATCACTCTCATCTTTTATCAAAAATATCTTTATTTCTCAAGAACAACATCGCACACTTGACGCCGGGTAGCTCACTCTGTATGTATTCCTTCGCGCTCTCTGTGAGGCGGGGATACTGAGTTATTCGGCGCTCAAGGCCATTTAAATGGTTGACTTCGAAACATACGTCAGGTGTAGGCGTGCTTTCCCCGAGAGAATGGCCGCTACAGATCTCTCATCACATATTTACATCAGTTATTAAGAAGATAATTTCTATAGTTATTCTACTGTTGAAAATGTTATTGCTAATCAGAAAATATCTATTGTTATCGTATAATTTATACTTACATATCATGTATAGGCAGAGTTGAAGAAATATTTTAATTGTATTGCTTTCTTTACTTTCCACTTTAATTACACTTTAGATGTAAATACATGATAACAATAAAAGTTTCGTTTCCTTTTGTTAACAAATGATCAAATCAAAACTAATCATAAACATTGGATTGAAACAAATAGCGATCCATTAACAGTAAAAAATGCAGAGCGGAATATTAAATTTCAAAAGAATTATCTATAACCTTCCAAATGCCCAAACAAAAGTAGGGATTTCGAATAAAGCAATGAAGCAGGTTAAAAGGGCTGGGATATTTTCAGCCCTGGACAGCCTCACAGCGGATGATGTTCGATTACACTTACTAATTTTAAAATATCTAATACTATCTGATCGGGCTTAATAGCACTTTATATAACTATTCCTTCAATATCAAATTCAGACGTCATTGACTATATAATACGAGCTTGAATGCGATGAAATTAAACTCAAAAAGAACACTAAATTAGATCAAATTTTAATAAAAAGAACAAGAATCTTCTGTGAAAGGGAAGCGTATTTTAGAATTAAAAAAATTCACATTGAATAAATAATTTTCTTTTCCTCCTTCAAAAATTTTCAACAAAATTATTTATTAGTCAAAAAAGTAATAAAAACATTAGTTACCATGACAAAATCCAAAAAAAAAAAAAGGATCACAAACAAATGACAATAAATGTTAAAACTGCTTCCTATTTTTATCAATCTAAATTAAAACAATAATGTATCCAAATCATAACAACAAGACAGGAAAAATTTTGTAGTCTATGCTTTTCGTAAAAAAATAACTAAGAATCAAACTCATATCAAAATCAAATAAGCGATGGAAGCATAAAATGGAAGAAATAAAAAAAAATTCTTAATGTGGTAAAAAATTTCAGATCTAAATAACCAAAATCATTCCTTACAGATCTTCCAGTGATATTTATCTAGCTTTTATGTCGAACTGATCAAAATATAAAGTCAGTAAAACGTTTATATCTTAAATTATAGTGAATAGTACCTGTTGTTTATAATAAATAAATGGGAAAGGTAAAAATTTCATTTATTTAATTTAAAATTAAATTAAAGACTTACAAAATATAAAACAATTTGTATGCTTGTATCTATATGCATGCACGCTGCTGATTATCAAGGAAAAATCTCTACCTTTTAGCGGTTAATTTGAGCAGCTTTAAGATAATATTCAAATAAATTAAAGAGTTTTACTGTCTTATGATCTTCACCAATTAAGTATTTATTATGTTGTCTATACACCAGACCATATGATCTAAGAGCTACCGCACTTGGTATGTAGATATATTTACTTTGGTGGATGAAACCTAGACAGATTCTTTTAGAAATATTAATTAATTGAAAATTAAGCCAACATTCGAAATTTTTCTGCAATAACTTCCAAAAATATTACAACACAAAACTGTTTTTTAAATCATCTTTAAAAAAATTCCGTTGATAAAAATATTTTAATCGTTAAATTAATTTCCTATTTTTGAAATTTTTTAAAAATATTGTACCCATATTTTCCAACAATTAATTTATCATAAAATGTAAGCAAAATTTAATCTGCAAGAGCCAGGAAAGAGTGTATCAATGCTTTGCCGTCACTTTGAAAAAAAATCAAACTGAATGATTAAATTAATTCTTATTGCAAATTAAAGCGAGGTAATTGTGATGTTCAGCACATGTTTAAATGGAAGCGTAATGTTATGGCATAAGGCTTCTATAATAATATCGGTTAAGTGACTATAGAAGTTTGAATATATTTGGTCGAACAATTATAAAGAAATCAAGGTACATAAATATTTAATTGAAAATTTTAGAATGACGGCTTGTCGTTAATAAAATACTTTTTATTCATCCACTCAAGTTCAAATGCATCTTTTTAAACTTGTGGATGACACTTGAGGTTAATACAGTTTTTTTTTATTTAATCCAATAATTAAACTAATTTTTAATACTTAGATAGAATATAGAATAGAATTTTAGCAATTTGCAATAAAAATTAAAACATGCAATTACTCAATGGATGAAATGCAAGGATTTCGGTATTTTTCAAGTGAGTGTGAAGAACGCGAATTCAGTTCTTGAGAAAATCAATCTTTATAGATACTTAATTTTTTTTATAATTATTTAATAAAAAGTAACTAAAATAAAAAATTTCTTTGTCGACTTAAGTAGGAATTGATTTTTTTTAATAAATTACTTGTTTTAGATTAGCTGCGGAACTCTTCGCATTGGAATGGGACTTGGTCTTTCCATTTGTTATTCAGCTATTTTCACTAAAACCAACAGATTATCCAGAATTTTCGAAGTTAGCATGAAAATGATGAAGCGCCCATCTTACATCAGCCCGGAATCACAAATAGTGATATGCGTCTGTTTAGTCCTCATTCAAGTGACCTTGACAGTTTTGTGGCTCATTATAAAACCACCAAAGATGCCTAAACTATTCATAGAAGAAGAGGGTGGATGGATCACTTATTGTGAAGTGGATTGGGTATCTCTCCTCCTGGGCTTAATGTACAATATATTTTTACTGATTCTTTGCACTATATATGCTTACAAAACGAGAAACATCCCAGAAAATTTCAATGAGACCAAATGGATAAGCTTCACTATGTACGCCTCCTGCATCATATGGTTGGCTTTCATACCCATTTACTGCAGTGCAACGAAAGATATTAAGGCAAGTATTATCATATTAAAAAAAAAATGTATTATAAAAGTCGTTATTACTTCAATGCACATCAATCTTAAAATTGGCATTTTGCATTTAAATTATTCAATTTAACTCAAATCATTCTGATAATCATTATTTAGCAATTAAATTGCAAAGTTTTCTTCAGTATTATTTTGCAATTCTAATTACACATCATTTTTGTATTGCAAATGTTACTATCTTATATTTCTATTTGAGAAGAATCTAAAAAAAACCATTACACGTAACTTCGGATCCTTCAGTACCCCTATAAAGGCTTCTCATATCACCATTTAATTAACAGTGTTACACTTACAAACTGACTTTTTTAGTCTTTAATTAGTTGTGAAACTGCAACCAAATCTCTTTAAAGATGTGATCATATTAATGATTTTAAAAAATGTATGATTTTTATATAGTTGGTGCTTTTGTCTCTGATTTCGAACATAGCTAAAATATATCTAGTATAGCTAGAACGTGGCAATTAAAAATGCTTTAAAAAATACTAATTTAAAACAAAACTTAGATCGATTTGATTTCAACAAGACCGATTTGCCATAGAAAACTAATAAATTCAAGCCGTGAATATCCAACATTTTTATGCCTTCTTAAGAGAAAGAAAGCATTTGAATATAACTGATTATCTTTTATATAGCAATACTCAATGTATTTCATCTATATGAAATTTAGGATTTTCTTACAAAATCTATGTTTTAGTTGAAAGTACCAGTTCTCTCCTCCCATCTGCTCATTTAAAGTTAAAAGTTGATTCTTTCGAATCTTTTTCATTAACAATTCACTTTCTTATCATTCTGGAATAAAACATGGAATGGGAATAAAACATGAGATTGGTGTTACAGAGAATGCGCTTGAAGATTCAACAAATTAGGTAATATAGGACAAAGATTCAATGATACTTCGATGTTCCAATCTTTTCTGAAAAGGCAGAAAGAAATATCTTTACCTCAGATAAGAAAAAGTTAGCAAAACAAAGATTAGAAAACAAAAATATTAGCCATTTCATTTTAATCCTAGTTGCTGCAGATTTAGAATGAGTAATATCATTTTGGTGATGCAAAGTGTAGATGGTAACAAAAACATGGATAGGATATAGAGATAAAAAAAAAGAATGGCAAATGCGTGTTATTATATTTATTTATTATTATCCTGTTAAAGGATAATGCAGAGTGATAAAAATTTAAGATTTGTAATAAATACCCAGAGGATCAGTATATCAGAAATTTTCAAGGCAAAAGATAGAGGTCAGTTATTCAAAATTTTTATCAATAAATAGATTTTTCAAGTAAAAATCTCTAAAAAATTATAATAAGAAATTAAGCCAGTATTATCCATCAATCTATTTAAAATAGTAATGTCTCACTTGCTAGCGCGGATATCTATCTCTTCTGTCAGTGGTCTGTATTGGGTAACATAGGAAGTGATCATCTCCCGATCAAAATAGAACCCAAAATGTCAAAGAATAGACCTATCATAAAAGAAAAGTTCTGGAATTTCAGAAAAGCTGAAGCATTGGCCGGCCTGTGCTGAAATAACAGAAAGAAACTTCAACTCACTTTCACTTACCCGTCAACTTGATGAAAAATGGCTCAATTTCAAAGATGTCGCCATACGTAGTGCTAAGAAAACCATACCCAGAGGGAATTTCAAGCGTTTTAAAGTCACCTACTTACATAACGATCGTAACATACGACCTCTAGTTGATAAAAGAGATAGACTGCACCAAGAACTCAAGCATACCAACAGTGACATTACACGTGTTGAATTTAACAGAACTAATGCTGAAATTAAACGTTTATACCCAACGAAGAAACGAGCGTCATGGCATGAGTTTTGTAGTAAAATTGATGCTAGAACAAATAACTCTAAGTTATGGAATATTGCCAAATCCCTGGGTAAATATCAACCCCAAGAGGAGGACAGCAACACCATTTTGACTACGGATTACCATCCTGTAAAAGATGACAAATCTACCGCTAACATATTTGGCAGCACTTATCAAAAAATGAGCAGATTGAATTTTGACAAAGTCGACAAATATACGGAAAGTCAGGCGAGATCTGCTGTACAAAGTGCCGTAGTTCGGAACTGGGTCATCCTTTTGACAGACTTTGCAAGAACTCGAACAGGCCTTAAATGCCATTGACTCGAAGAAATCAGCGGGACCTGATAACATACACGAAGATATGGTTATTCATCTTGGCCCAACAGGCACCAAGCACCTCTTGGATATAATTAATCAATCTTGGAAAAGTGGCTGACTTCCGAAGGAGTAGAAAAGAGCCACTATTATCCCCATTAGGAAACCGGGTAAAGTCATTACTTCCCTTTAGAGCTATCGGCCTATTGCTTGGACAAGTATTCCATGTAAAATCATGGAAAGAATGATACAAAGAAGACTCTTATACTTTCTCGACAACAACTACCCAAGAAACAGTATGGATTTTAGGAGAGGGCATAGTACAGAAGACCAGGTACTATACATCTGCTAAAGTGTCAGAGATGCCCAAAATTTAAAACCCACCAATCATACCGTAGCAGCATTTCTGGATTTATTTAAAGTTTTTGACACGATCTGGAGAAACAAACTCATTCTTCGAATGTTTGAAAAGTTTGGAATAAAGGGGAGAGCTCTACCTTGGATCTCAGATTTTTTGAAATCCAGAGTAATACGAGTTAAGTTTAATATATCTCTTTCTAAAGACTTTAAGCTTGTCCAAGGAATTCCCCGGGCATCAGTCCTCAGTCCCACACTTTTTTCCCTGTTCATGGCAGGTATTGAAAAGACGATTAATTGTAATAGCTGTATTAGCTTATTTGCAAATGATATTGTCCTTTGCCATTCAGGCCACGACGTTTCATCTATTGAAGATACCCTTTCACAATCTTTGCCACAGTTAACAATTTTGCTACAGACCACAAGTTGTCATTGAATTTCACGAAATCAGTGGCCAGCTTTTTCACCACTAATAAACACCTTCATTATTTTGAGCCAAAAGTATTCATGAAGAGCCCTAAACTACCATTCTCAAAACATTCCAAATACCTAGGATCCCTTTACCTTGGATCAAGAGATTCTTTGCAATCGTCATATTGAAGATTTAGTCAAAAAAAGTAGAAAACGCCTAAATATATTAAAATACATCTCTGGTCAAACTGGAGAGCTGATGCCTCTACTCTGAAAATTACCTATACTTCCTTAATTAGATCTATCTTGGAATTTGGTTCAGCTATTTACTTTTGTGCCTCTGATTCTAACCTTCAAAAGCTGGAAAGAATTCAGCAGAGCGCTACTAGGATCATTGGAGGACTTCGCAACAGCTGCCCTAATAATTTAGCTCTGCACGAGTGCGACCTTCAACCATTACATATGAGAAGGAAGTATTATTTAACTTAGTACTTCAATAAACTAATCAGCTTTGGAGAACATCACAATATTTAATAAATTGGTGCAATAACCAAAGATTAAAACGTAATAGTCTGTTCTCTCAAGCACACTTACAGAACTTACTATACCCTTGTGTTGAACCTTTCTGCTTGACTCCCTTGATCAACCCTGTGTTTGGACTCCAGGGGGTTACTTTCCCTCCTAACCTAACCCCCGATGCAAGTAAAAAGTCGGATCACACATATTTACTAATGCAATTGTCTCTAGAGATTATTAACAAGATTCCTTTCGGAGCAGCGAGGGTTTATACCGATGGAAGTAAATTGGAGACCAATGCAATAGGCAGCGGAGTTTTTATAGAACTCCCCGACTACTCCATCAAGTTTGGAAAAAGAAATGCTGACCACACTTCCGTCTTCAGAATTGAACTCATCTCCATCATGAGTGAAATTTCTTTGCTAGATAGCAATACACAAAAAGAATTTGCGGAGATATGTATCCTTACAGATAGCCGATCCTCTATTCAGCACCTTTCGAATCGGCAATCCATCGGTTGGAGTATACTACTCCTGTTGAAAAGCCTTTCAGATCAACACCCGATCCATTTTCAGTGGATCTCCTCTCATGTTGGTCTGCCTGGAAATGAGATGGCCGAAGACCTTGCAAAGGCAGCCGCTAGTTATCCTATGAACCCGGAGGACCGAATGGCCCTAACACCATCAGAGATCTCTTCCACTGCTAAGCAACTTACGTCTAAAATCTGGGCTGATCCTCCGGCTCACCTTTGATACTTTCAAAGACATCCTGGAGGCACCACGACATTTAAGTCTCCAAAGTATATCAGACGACACTGGCTTGACTCTCTACTGGCCTCTCGAAGTGTTTGAATTTTGAAGACGGTGAAAGAAAATATCCATCACGTCCTAAATGCGACAATGCTCCGTTTTGCCCCCAGCACATTTTGAAATGCCTGGGGTTTTCACGTGAAGAGGCTGTGAAATGTCCACATCTGCTTTTGGATTTTTGGAAACTTTTAACCTCATGGATCTGGTCTAGTTCCACGAGACCAGACGGGGATTAGTCCCACCACCACCAAAATAGTAATTATAACTAAACTCGGTGGCACGACAGCCCATGTGGGCAAAGGTCTACATTGCCCATATCTGCTTTCTTGGCCATGAGACCTAAGGTGCAAGGCAAATGACCGGTTAGGTAGTCAGCCTAATGCGGTTACTAGCAATTATTGTTTGTTTACTACTACTTCTAGAATTCATATACACTGAATACCATGCATTTCTCTTAAGTTTACTTTCAGAAATTCTAATAAATGTCTTGTATAAATAAAATGAATTAAAAGTCATCTTTTAGCCTCCTTGGCAAGAATTAATAAATGTAGCTATTAAATTCTGACAAAAGTAATCAAAAGCAAGTATATAAACCTTGAAGTACATTTTAAAATCGTTCAGAGGACCGAATGATTCAGCAAAAATGAGATTTGCCCCTATGATACTAAGAAAATGGTTTTCTACCCTTTATTGACATTGATTCTTTTTTTTTCTAGGTCCAGGCTATTATTCTGGCAATGAGTGTAAGTTCCAGCGGTACAGTAATTCTTGCTTGCATGTTTCTGCCAAAAATTTACATTGTCCTCTTCCATCCTGAAAGGAATGTCCGCTATCCAACAAATTCATCAGCCACAACTGGAACGTCAGGTAGCGGGCAACCAGTGCGATATGTTAGAGGTGCTTCTAAAACTCAGGACCAACTACAACAGCCTTCACCAATTTTCAGCAAATCTGGTTCGGGCTCTCCATTCCTTTTGCGAACTAATCACATACAATAGGAGAAATGGTGAAAGAATCTCACTGTATTATAAAAGGAGAGACTAAATATCAATTTGGGAATAAATAAGAGCTAGGATTCTTGAAATTTGAAAATAAATAATTTTCCTTCTTGAAATACTCAATGAAAACATATTTTGCAAATCTAACCTTCCATTATTTCATATTTAATAAACATGCAATAAAAACTCTCTTATTCATTAAAAATAGGATTTCGTCAAAGCTGGATAACTGAATATACATCTATATCTCTAAAATTTAATAATCCATATATGTGATCCACGGAACTTGCAACGTACAAGAATATAATAAAAAAACTCTTATTTGATAAAAACAGGATCTCGTCAATGGCGGATAAGAGCCCTTTCCAGATAATCGAATATACGTCTTTAGAACATACATATTCATATTTATGGTGTCATCCAAGGAACTTGTGGCTTATAAGTATGTAATAAAAGCTATTTTATGCTACGAAAATTCAAAATAACTGAATATAGGTCTCTAGAACTTACATGGTCATATTTATGTTGACATCCACGAAGTTTGTAGCGTACATGCAGGTAATAAAAGCTCTCTTATTTGACTAAAACTGGATTCGTCAATGACGAATTAGACTTCTCCAGATAACTGAATATAAGTCTCCAGAATTTCCATTACCATATTTGTATTGTCATCCTTGGAACTTGGAACTTTCAAGAATGTAATAAAGCTCTCTCATTCGTCAAATGACAGATAAAAGCCTTATCAAGATAAATGAATATACATTTGTCGAACTTATATGTTATGTTTGTGATGTTATCTACAGAAATTTTAACAAACAATATTCGTTGGTCCTGTTTACCGATTCAGAGATGTGATTGAATAAATTATGTCAAAAATTGACCATAGCGTTTAAAATTAATGCAAATGTATTTAATTTCACGTTTCAGAAAAACATTTTGAAACTACAGTACATAGTATCGCTTTAAAACACAACATAAGGCAAAAACTTCGAATCCTTTCTTTCAAGAATATCCCCGAAATTCTAAAAATTTACTATGTATAAAGTAAATCATCATAATATCATGTGTTGACATAAAAAAAATTTGGCAAGTTTAAAAATTGTCAGTCTATCGATTGTTTGTTTTCATGTATATTTCTTAGCTTTCGTGTCTTCTTCCTCATTCTTTCCCTCCTGTTCATCACCTTTTTCCTTTCACATAAAATAATTGTGTATTGCATTATCAGGGAAAAAGAGAATGTCTGGAGCAGAATTGCCTGCATCCATTCAAGATTGCATTTCATCTCTATTAACTCATCAAATATTCTTTTATCCCAAGAAGTGTTATAAAATATTTAAATTTTTACTTTTAAAGGGCCTTTACTTTGGGGGGGGGGGGGCGATTCAAAGAAAGGAACAGATTTCAAATATCCATCACTTACAAACAATATTAAATCTAAGTATCATAGGGTAGATGAAAACTCAGATTTTACTTTCTCGTATGCAAAATAGAGTATTATAATCATCAAAAAAAAATCATAAATAGATATTTTCATGAATCTCCATTTTTCAAACTTCGAATTCAAAAATTACATTTTTGGCATTCTGTCTGTCTGACAAAGATAAGTCAAAAAACACTTTGAGGTACACAAATGAAATTGATGCAAATTTTTTGCATCAATTTCATTCAAAACTAAAATTTGAACAAAATTTATTTAAAGGAAATCTGGCTAGCTTGCTATTCGAATATAAGTTAACACGATAACTATAATACAAAGAGAACTAAATTGATAAAATCTAGCATCTAACATCTAAAGTGTAGATTACTATCAATTTGGAGCCAAATTCACAAGTACTTGATTACTTGTCATTCTGTACTTTCAAAGACATGTCGACACAATACTTTAAAAATGCAATGACTTATACATTTTGAATTTGGTATATGATTTTGTAACTACAATTTTAGTTTTGTAACAAATTTTAGCTTCAGTCAAGTGTAAAAAAGCGTCCGAACACTAACTTGAATTTTAAACACTATAGCTGCATTTCAGGAATTAATCGCCAAAAATTACAGAATAATTTTTTTTAATGTTAAATTCAAATGAAAAATCAATATTTCGTAACTTTTGTTCATCAATACTATGTAAGGCATTCGCGACCTTAATCAAGGTCCAACATTTCACAAAATTTTCTACATAACCCAGTCATTGAGTAACTTTATACATAACAAAAAAATATTTATTTTAACAAAGCATTTTTGCTTTATTATTCTTCTCTCTATCGTTTTTTTTTTTTTTTTTTTTTTTTTTTCCGGGGGAAGGAGGGTCCAATATTGCTGAATTGCACTCAGATCGGCTGCACGAAAAAGGACAGTACTAAAATGAAGATATTATTTTAAAAGAACTTTTATAAAACGAAACAATATAAGCATTCGATACACAATGAAAAGGATTAGAGTTGCAAGAAAATGGTAGAGATTGTATATAATCAATGCAAAGTGAGAATTTTTTTTTAAATAAAATTGTTTGTAATAAAAACAGTGAGCAAAGCAGATCTACAATTTATATATCTATATATATTATTCAAGATAGAAGTAAGCTTTAAAAAAATATATAGAGAAATATATTTCAGTTAATTGCATATTTCTATCGTTTTCGCAATTTAATTTATAAATTTCTACTTAGAGAATTTTATTCATAACTAGCCGCCTTTGGCGACCAGCTGGTTCGCTATGAGTAATGTGTTCTAAAATTTTTTTTCGGTGATGCTGCCAAAATATTAAATTTTTTTTTTAAGAAAGCGAAAAAGGGAAAACAATTATTCAATAAATGATTTAAAAGTTTCAAACGATTATAGAAACCTTGGCTTTGCATTCATTTTTTAGAAACTATCACATTTTATAATGGAAAAAAATTATTGAATTAATGATAGAGATATTGCAAACGATTATAGAAATATGCCATTAAGTCGGGATTTCAATGCATATTCTGTCTAAATTCAATCAGGTTTACCGTAATTAATGAAGATTTATTGAATTAATTATTTAGATATTGCAAACGATCATAGAATCCTTTGCTTTGCATTTATTTTTTTTAGAAAATATCACATTTTATATTTCTTTTATTTTATCCAGTCACGTGCTAAAAGCTGCATTTCTTTAGATTTATTTGCGATGAAAGGTTTTTTTTTATTTGAACTTCCGGCATTGTTTTCTTTTATTGTATCCAGTCACGTGATAAAAAAACATGATTAAAATATTTCTTTAAAAATTCGTTAAAAATAGTAGCTTAAGTTATACATTAAAATACTGATACCATTAGAAAGCTAATTTTTTAATCTTCAAATTGATGTAAAAATCATGTTTGTGCGATTATATTTTCGGAAGTTACAGCGGAAAAACGTCGAAATTTCGCTTAAATTTTAATTAATTCAAATTCTAACTAAAAATTCGAAAAAAGGGCTCCAAGGTGCACATTCCCGACCTCCAAGGTATACATGTACCAAATTTGGTAGCTGTAGGTCCAGCGGTCTGGCCTGTAGAGCGCCAACACACACACACACATTGAGCTTTATTATAAGTATAGACAATCCAATTAAGTGAAAAGAAGATACTTTGTTAGAAACTCTGCTGAATTTCCAATAAATTGAAAATAAATTCTTTATTATACACAGTACATCATATCCATAGAAATAAATTAACAATGATTTTTTTAAGCAGTTTGATCAATCACGCTGTGAAAAAATTAATTTGGATGAGGCTATCAAGATTCTTAGTGATCAAAGGGCGCCATCTAGTTTTCACTATTTTCTTAAAAAATGACCCGCTCTTCAGTCAATAAAATTATATCCAAAGAATATATAGTATTCTTCCAGAAAACTATAAAATACACACTAAATCTTATTTTCCACAATATATATGAGCAGAGTGAGAGAGATGAAAGCGACAAAACTGAAAAACGCAAAATTACTCTAAAAAACATACTAGAAATGATTAAAATGTAAAATAAAAAAATATATGCAAAAATAAAATAAATAATATTTTTTAACACACACTTTAATTAGTATATTCCAAGTGATTTATTAAAGCACTTTAAATTTACTTACTAATTTTTGCAGTTAATTATTATTATTTATTTTTCATTTTAAATATTTTCGGCTTTTTAATTATATATATATATATATATATATATATATCCGTTAATTTACATTATAGACTTTTAGAACCATTCCTTCTCGATTTTATTAGATGATAAAGAGTATAATCGATTAGTTTACAATTTTTCAAAAATATTTTTGAAGTATATTGCCATCATAAACAATAATGTACAAAAATACAAAAATGTTCAATCCAAAAGTGCATTAGTATCCGAGTAAAAATAGGTAACAAAATTCCAAAATTAAGGTTTACAAATGACAAAACGGGGGGGGGGGAAGAAAAAGATGACCTCAATGACCTAGTCAGATACCTTGTGTTACTAGGTAATGTACATTAAAAGGCTTTTTTTATCATTGCCGATTACGGCATTTTTTAGCATATTTCAATCATTTTTTTAAGGTTATAATTTTTTTCATTAATTTTGAGAGCTGTTTCTTGATTTTTATTTATTTATCCATTATGAAGCCAAGTTGACCAACATCCACATATGAATATATTATTCTTGAAGCAGATATTAGGCTTTATAAATATTCCAAGTATAAGAAATGAATAATATATGAATGATTATATATATGTGATAAAATGCTACTATCATAGTTTTATCATTCAGAGATTTATAATTTTTACAACTAGGTACTGAAATTACATTGAGGAATTTATGTTCATAATAGTTTCCATAATCTTTGAAATTTTAATAATTAATATTTGAAATACCACTAATAACTCATGAATAAACCTTTTTGCAATCAACTAAGTTTTATTTTTCTCATCCGAAGTTGCTTTTCACATTGACTGAAACATAAACATAAAAAATAATGCATTCTTACAATTGAAAGCTGCAATAAAAGATGCATATTCTATATTATATAGTGACTTAGCAATCACAGGTAAAATTACAGAATGAAAAATTAAATATTTCATACATATAACATTCGTAAAATTCTTCCAAAATACTATTCTTGCCAATATTACAGAAGACATATGCAGTGATTGCACTGCAAATTAGGCACAAATATACAAAATTATGCTTTGAATGGTAAAACTGTTTTCACCAGATAATTTCTGTGATGTTCTGATGTTTTTATTTCAATAACTTACAAGAATATTATGAAATTATATATTTATCTTCAAGAAGTCTTTTTTTAAAATCAAATTTAGTTGTCTTCAATAAAACCGAGTTATTTTAATATCCAGTTTGGAATTTCAACAACGGTAAGTCACTTAAGATATATCCTATTTATTATTAGTATAGTTAATATGAGGAATAAAAGTGTGAAATTATATTGCCACAAACACCATGATGTAAGAAAAGACAAGTAATATTAATGTAATATCTTAGTACTGTACATGAAGGCAGATATATTGATCCGTTTTAATGCAGCTTTTTAAAACATTTATAAAGTATATCAAATGTTTTTGAGTGTTTACCAATGTCACCTTTAAGAATTTTTTAACACAATTTTATAAATATCAAAAATTTTTAATCTAATTACCTGAAGATCAAAGTATCTCATTTAGACAATAGAATGCATTCCAGAATGAAATTTTTTGATTCTTTTTTTAAACCATGTTGCTTTCTAAGCCTGTAAATTTCCATATTTTAAATAAAGAAATAAAAATGCCGTTTAAGAAGAAAAAAAATATTTAGAAGTGGCAAATCATTCTCTAGAATCAAGATATATCCCATCTTCCAATACACACACAAAAAGTAGTCATTACAAAAAAATTTCTATGCTTATTTTAATTTCTAAAAATTTTTAATGCAATTTATCTGATTTTAAAAATATAATTCAAAAATGTAAAATTGGATGGTTTTACTTAGAATTTAATACATTATCATTTAAACCTTTTAAATCATAAAAGTTAATTTGTTTTTAAATTAAATTTTTTTGTTATAATTGTGACCATATTACAACAAAAAGTAGCTTCAATCCAGGAAGGTTTTCATAACCTTTTCTTTCTGAAAACATTACAAAGCTTCAGTGTGCAAGAATTCCCAATAGCATTTGTTACTAAAGATTAATATCATTGATATGGGAAATGGCATTACAAAATTATGGACCAAGTAAAAAAAATAATCTAATTTAGTCTGGCATTACGCCATAGATTATTTACTTACAATATTCATCTAAAGAATGCTTTTTTCATTCAAGTCACCAAAACATGACTCAATAAACTCAGGGTCAACACTTATGGAAAAACTGTTAACTGTTTTATTTCCTGTTGGCAAACACTAACAATCAAATGGTTGAAATAAATACAACTATGATCACATCTGGTATACTGTTATGTTTTTAATGTAAGAAATTCATACTTTAGTTGACAAAAACTGAATGCCCTTTTGATATTTTATCATTGAAAATTTAAACCTTTAACATTAATTGTAATTCCCATCTCATTCACGACCTTCTACCCTGTTGGAGGAGATTGATAATTAATTTGAAGTTCTTAGAGATTAAAAATTGTACAAGTGTAACCTTCGATTTGTCAATGCTGCCTCACAAATATCCTCAAAATGAAAGTTTCATAGAGAATTATTGATACAGTAAAACAGAAACTGGATCAAGGTAAGTAGAAATTGATGTACAGATAGTTTAGTTAAGTTATATTAATGTCCATTTAAGATGTACAGATATCTATTAACATACATCTACGTCTATTAACTGCATTATGAGCAAAACAATCTGCTACATTTTGTGCGAGATACGAAAGGTTTCAAATTGTAGTTATGTTGATTCATTCTACTTTCCTTAGATAAGAAATAAATATTTATGATAAATGATTAGAATCCCTGTTATAAATTTTTTTTAAAAAATAAAGTAAAATATTAGCAACAGACATTAAAAACAGACCTACAATTAAGTAGACAATTGAAAATTTATAAAACAGAACTTTAAATGTGTGGTCATTCTGTAAATTTTCTATAGAAAAATTCAAATGCTTAATACCCTTATAACTACATACAATTCTGTTAAAATAAGTAAAGGAATACAACAAAGAAGTTTAGAAATTTGTATTTTATTTATATTTATTTAGCCATTGATGTTGCACTAGCAGCAGCAGCTCCATGTTTCTGTGGCTTAGCCTGACCACCCTCTCTGAATCCATGTCTAAAAATATTAACATAAATATCAGAAAATATAATATAAAATAAACACATTTCAAGGTGTAATTTTACTTTACCCATAATATTATAAAAGTTAAAAGCACCACTTTAATGATAATTACTTTTAAAAATCTGCTTTGGGAGATGGAATCAGTATTAAAATAGATAAAATAAAAATATTAATTGTTCTTAAAACAATAGATCCAATTCCACTCTATTTACACAATTTCACTATTCACTCGAGGACTGCACAGATCTTTTAATGATTGCAGACTATAAGCTTCATTTTCTAAATTTTATAAGCTTTTTATTCACAAACCTTAATACAACGCAATCCAAGTCAAGTAATAGGGAATCATAAAATATATAGGGAATCAAAGATTTCTTTAAAAATCATTAGAAAAATTTTAATATGTCAGAAAAAGAATCAAATTACAAAGCAGCAACATTATTCACTTCTTCCTATAATTGTTTGTCTTATAATGAAACATATTACACAATATTCCAAGATATAGAAATCAAAGAAACAGTCATAATTTGTTATGATATATATTGTATGTTACATTATTAATCCAATAGATCAGCTGTTAAGAATGCATGAATTATAAGTGTTAATTTGCTGGAATGCACTAAATTCTATACAAAGAGAAAAAGGTCTTAAAGAGACAACTACACAAATTTACTTTTTACATTTATATAGTATAAAAATATTCTAATGCATTAATGTAATTCTACCATTTATGCACAAAGAAAATCAAAATTACATAAAAAATCTCTTTTTAAAACACTGTTTATATGTTAGAAAAATCAACAAGTTCTGGATATAATATGCTTAATAAATCCTGAGATAACATTAGGGTATTTTCTAAAAACATTAATCCTTATTTACCATTCCTGTGAATTTCCAATTACATAAATAGAAAACTTAATGATGAAAGTATTAACCCTTTCGCGCCTACTGGCACATATACGTGCCAGCAAGAAACACGCTCATTTCCCGGCCGACACACCGGTGTGACAGAGCATTTTCTCGTTCACCCCCGGCCGTCACACATTTGTGCCAGTGTCCTAGAATGTTTTAAAAAATATAATTTTCGGCACAAGATGACATTGTATGTTCATATGGTTTCAGATACATGTAGATCTGACCTTCTACTCGAAATGAGAGAAGCATGACTCACATACACGTGGTTTTCGATTATATAAACATAGGGGAAATAAATGCTTCTGAATGAAATGCTTTATGACGGCTCTTTAAATTCGCACGTGGTAATTGTTTATAGTAAATAGGGAGTTTTATTTTCGCTAGAGCATTGGTTATTTTGGTTTGCAGTCCAGTCTTTAGTGGATAGTTAAATTTTGTAGACGTGAATTCTTTCTGTTTTTACCGTTGCAATGTCGAAACGTCATTAAAGTAAATATTGAAAATAAAATGTGTAAAATATATATTTAAACAAGAAATGACTTAAGTAAATAAAATATGTATAAATGTATAAAAAAAGCATATGCCGTTCAAATTCTATACAGAGCATTATTAAACAATGCGTTGATACTTCGGTAAATTCATGGATTTAGGCTTAACAGCAAAAAATCCTCCAGCCCTGGACAGACACTCGCAAAATAAACTGCCGGCCTCAGCGATAAGAGCGCGTTAGTGATTCCTGTCGCGAAAAGGTTAAAAAAGTACATATTCACATAAAACTTCAAATATTTATACGAATTATATGAATGGTAAATGATACAAAAAAATTAATACAATTCATTGCTTAAATGTACAATTCCAACAAACCCCCAGTGTAGTTCAAAAGCTTCTTGTAATTTCCAAATATTCTTGCTTTAGGCATTTATAACATTTACAACTTTAATAGTCAAGCAGCCTGGCATCTTTTAATTCTTATTGTTGAATTCTTAAGATGTAGGCTTTAAAGCAAAATGAAGCTATTTTCTTATCAGTTAAGTGAAAATAGGGACTTGGTCAAACAATTCCACTTTTGCAGTGATTATAGCTCCCCTACTATTGTACTTAATTAGAAAATAAGTCCAAAGTTTGACAACCCATATTAGTAGTATAAAAATCAATATTTAAAAAGCTGCTTTAAGTATACCTTTCATTATGTTTTAAAAGCCAGTCAAAATTTTCTAAAACCTGTTCAATTTAATAGTTCTTAAAAAATTTTATACAAATGCTATACTAGAAGTAAAATTGCAGAAGATATACACATTAAAGCTAACTAAAAAAATATAACAAATAAGAAAGATACTTGTAAAAAAAGTGCAAACAAGCTTACCTAAATCGCCTCCACACATTCCTAAGATGACGAAGACGGCCAGTGCCAGTTGTCTTCCTCCTCTTTCCTTTTACACTCCAATTATCTGTAAGATTAGATAGATTTAATCATGAATCAAATTAAATTTACATGCTTCTAGAATCATAAGGTCAGTGTATATAAACCCTTATAAAGAGGGGGGTACCAATTAATATACTGGCAAATTTTAGAATTCCAACAGGCATTTGATTAAATAACACTTATCATTTTGTCAAGATTTCAGAACTATTGACGAAAAATGGCCATTTGAACATTTGTAATAGGTTTTGTGTTAATTAAAACTCAATTCAATCAAAGAATCATAAAATAGAATTCAGATACGAAAATAAGAAATTCATTTTTATTTAATAATATAAAACAAAGTTACCAAAGTAAAGTTAATGAACATGTCTATATAAATAAGTCAAATCATGAAAAGTAAAGACAAATAGAAAAATATATTGCTTAATGGCAGCATAAAAACTTTCCATGTTTACCCACAGAATACACTGAGCACTATTGGATAAAGCAAGAGAACTGATTTTTGTCCAGGCAGAAAAAATTCCCCACTAAGCCTATTGAGACTACAACTATTATGGTTTTAAAAAAATTTTGTGGAAATATTTTCATTCAAACATTTTTTGACAAAATATTTTCATTTCCTTTTATATCTAGAAGCCAAGATATATCAAATTTCAATATTGCAGTGTACTTGAAAATAAACAGAAGTCTCAGTCAGCAACTAGAAATTGTTGTAAAATGTCACTTTAAACATTTTTACCTTAACTTTAAAATGTAAATAATTTTATGATGTTGCTAGAGCATGATGCTGTGTATATGCTGCTAATACAGTCACCTACTTGGTGACTGTTGACTGACTTGGTGACTTGGAATTATTGGTCGAGCAAAAAAAGTTTAGTTATGGAAACTGAAAAAATTAACAAAGGCTCTGTAAAGAAACAGCTAATTAACTGATAATTTTAATTAAAACATGTATATATGAAACTTTATGATCAAAAATTGTTGAAGTACTTGCATAGAATGACATGAAATGCTAACGAGTTTTAATTGGTTTTTTCTCGTACATAGTCCCATAACATTTCATTGAACTCCAAACTCATTGGAGTCATATTCCTATCCTTCACTTCAATGATAGGAGTGGTGTGGGGAAGATAGAACAGAAGTGTGTTAAATCAATTGCAAACAGAAGTTAGTAGTTATGCTATGAACATACTTGTAGCTTAAAAAGGCATTTATTAACGATTGCAAAAATTCGCAGAAAAAAAAATGAGGGTTTAGCAAAAGGGGAAAATGACGCAGAAGCAGCTTTAAATTATAAATGGGAAGAATTTTAGACTGTTTCATTACAGAGGAAATACTTTTTTATTCTAACTGTAACTTTAAACTCATTTTATCCAAATTAATTTTTTAATAGAAGTTGTAAACTATTAACGTATCTCCAATATCTATTAATATCTTAATGATAATTTTCTTTAGAGTACTGTCTAAGTAACAAGTTTTAATGTATGGCAAATACTTTATAGATTTTTTTTTTTGTTAGAAAATAGATGAAAACTTGATTCTATGTGTAAAGAAAAATTTTACTAATACACCAAATTTTAGAAATTTAAAAAAATAGAACAGACACAGAAATTTATTTATAGATGTTTACTATTTTTATACAATATTTAACTAGAACACAAACTAAAGCTTAAAAAATAGCCTTTCTAAAAAAATTCTTGCACGTAAACAGCTACTTCAAAATTTAACAAAATAAGGCAATTAAATTAATAAGAAATTTAATTAATAAGAAACTTTTTTAAACATCAACACATCTGGAAATTTATTGTCTTAAAAATATTAGAACCTGTTGCTACTTGTGGGCATAGTTCCTGGTTCTCAAATATAACCCTACAAAAAATGTATATTAAATTTTTAAAATTGTTTTTTTTTTGTTGTTGTTTAATTCATCATCGTATGGCTTTAAATATGAAGACATACACTTGTATAAGAGGTTTATCATTTGAATAATTTATTTTAACCATTCTTTCACTTACGAAAAAAGTAACTTTAAATATATTTCATACACAGCAGAACAAATGCGAGCACATACAGACTTCTCTATTTCTATATTTTGAACTGTTTTCAATAAATATACTTACAATGTCTTAATCTTTTATGTGGGTATCCACACTGAGCACATAGTGATTTCTGAATATGGTAACTACTTCGACCACACCGTCTGCATAAAGTGTGGGTCTTATTCCGCCTTTTACCAAAACTTGATGTACCTTTCGTCTAAAAAAAATTATATAATTTGTATGAAAAGATGAAATCAATGCATTTGAAGCAGTATGAAAAATTATATAAATATGTAATATAGGTTTTACTCTTCAATTGAATTCCAGACAGTATAACTCGGCAAATTTTGAATCCAGTACTGACAATCGCAAGAATACAACTGAGCTAAAATGGCCGCTTATCTTAATATTTAGAGCTAATAAAATTATGAAGACAATATATTGATCACTAACATAAATGAGGTTATAAAAATATGCCATATAAGAGAATATTTAGGCATGCAAGTGGAATTTAGAGATTTAAAAAAAGATATGAAGTCTGATATACATGATATGCAATTAATCATGTAGCAATTAAATTTTTTCTTACGTAGATTCTTGTTCTTAAATTATAAATGGCAAAAGAAACAATACTTAAACCATCAATTACATTAACGAATGTACCAAAAATTTTTAAGCAAACATAAAACATTAGCGAAAAAGAAACATTGGTAATTCCTTTGCATAATATACCGACTATTCATTTTGATGGTTAGGAAAATAAAATATAAAGAACAGCAATAAATATTACTATTATACAAAAATTAAGTATCCCATATAACTTATAATGTAAGAATTTAAAGTAAAATACAATATATTTTTATAGATTTACTAAGATTGCAACTTACCATTTTGGTGATATAGAAAGGTACACGAGCTAAACAATTTTAGGATTGAGTGGACACTTCTTCAGTTCAGTTGAGTTTTCAGTTCGAGTCCTTTGGAAAAATCCATCACAGTTAAGAAACATCATTAACTGGAATCTATAATATAAAAATGAATCGCAAAATGTGTTGGTAAGCGCATAACTCAACAACGCCTGGACCAATTTGGCCAAATCTTTTTTTAAAATGTTCGTTGAAGTTCAAGGATGGTTTTTACGGCGAGAAAAATTAGAATTATTGCTTGAAAAACCCTAAAAATAGCCCTTTTCTTTTTCCCATACAAATGATTTGTAACTAAAACGTAGTCAATTTGAGATTTATTGCTATGGTATAAAGTCGCGTTCCGAAACTCGCGTTTCTTTTGTATTAGTTTCGGCACGCGAGATAAAATGCATCAGTTTCCACGTTATTACATCAGTAAAACAAAAATCGCGTTACCAACAGTGTTTTGTTATTTTTAATATCCAAATTTTAAATAAATAAAACAATTCGTACGGCTTAAAAGGATTTGACTTCAAGTCATATCAAATTAAAAAAAAAAAAAAAAGTTGTCTGTTACCTAATCTACTGAGTTTGCTTTTGTGAACTGATACACGAA
>JAPMOQ010050981.1:790861-802363 GCA_026543055.1 Argiope trifasciata
AGAACGTGACGACGGAAATGAACGTGAAAGAATTCGGATATCACAAAAGCGTGAAGCGCGAGCGCGACATTCAACTAATAATCGAGAAAGTTTGAATCGAGCTGCTTTCAGTTACGATGTGTCAATTGACTACAGTAACTACCAATGTGTTGTTATTGGTTCTATGAACTCGGTTTGCTCACACTGTAAGGCATTAAAATACAAAAACGAAGCCAATGGATTGTGTTGCGCAAATGGTAAAGTGAAATTGATACCATTGGATCCACCACCAGAACCATTGTACTCATTGGTTTCAGGAATAGGAACAGATTCTATACACTTTTTGACACATATCCAACAATATAACAATTGCTTTCAAATGACTTCATTTGGGGCAACAAATGTAGTTCGGGAAAATTTTATGCCAACTTTCAAAGTATGTATTATAGCAGTTACTCATAATTATTTTAGCGAACAAAATTTTCTGTCACCAAAGTTAAGATGTGTCACTAATCTTCAATTTCTTAATCACTTATATATCACTTAGTCATTATATTATATGGTGATTCAGTTTCAGTGACACTTTTATTATATTTTATATTTGATAGATATTAGTTAAAACTAAATATATACTTTTTAAGATCAAATATTATTTAAGTTTGATCACTGACAATCCATTAATTTATACCACACCATAATATTTTTTTTTTTATTTACAGATACAAGGGCAAATATATCACAGAGCAGGTTCGCTGTTACCAGTGTCAGATAGCGACAACAAATTCCTGCAAATTTATTTTATGGGCAATTCACCACAAGAAATTGATCTGCGTTGTGCACATAACAATTTAGTAAAGAGGTCTATTGTAGAACAATTACAAACTTTATTTCATCAACACAATCAATTGATTATATTGTTTAAAACTGCCCTGGATCTGATGCCATCCGATAATCACAAAATTGTAATCAGAGCTGATAAAACACCTGCAGGTCAACATACAAGACGTTTTAATGCACCAACTATTGATGAAGTTGCTATCGTTGTAGTTGGAGAAAACTTAGAATCCCGTGATATTGTTTTACATCGTCGGAATGATCAATTACAACGTATAAAGGAAACACACCGCTCATATGATGCACTGCAATATCCCATTATATTTTGGCAAGGTGAAGATGGCTACGATTTCTCAATAAAAATGATAAATCCCATTACAGGTAACTAAAATATTAATTTAGCTATGGCGATAATATCTCAGTCATTATATTATGTATTTTAATTTTATATTTGAATGTTATTAAAACAAAATCTATTTACAGGTTCTGAAACCAACAAAAAAGTCAGTTCAATGAACTATTATTCATACCGCCTAATGATTCGGGAAAATGAAGATAATCACATATTGAAATGTCGGCGATTATATCACAAATATGTTGTTGACATGTATGTTAAAATTGAAACGGAGAGATTAACATTCATCAGGTTGAATCAAACCAAACTCCGATCTGAAGAGTATATTCACCTTCGAGATGCGATTAATACTGATGGAAATGCACAGAATGTCGGTCGGATGACTATTCTTCCAGCAACATACATCGGAAGCCCTCGGCATATGCACGAATATGCTCAAGATGCCATGTCGTATGTTCGTCATTATGGTACAGCAGATTTGTTCATCACATTTACATGCAATCCGCAATGGATAGAAATCAAGCAGGAGTTATTCCCTGGGCAATCACCCATTGATCGTCATGATATTACAGCCAGAGTCTTTAGACAAAAGTTGAAATCTTTAATGGATTTCATCGTAAAACATAATGTGTTTGGTGAGACACGCTGCTGTATGTATTCTGTGGAGTGGCAGAAACGAGGATTGCCACATGCACACATTTTGATTTGGTTGGTTGAAAAGATAAGGCCAAATGAAGTTGATGCAGTGATATCAGCTGAAATCCCTAATGTACAAGTAGATCCTGGATTGCATGAGGTAGTTATCAAAAACATGATACATGGTCCATGTGGAAATCTTAATCAAAATTCACCGTGTATGATGGATGGTAAATGTTCAAAACGATATCCACGGACATTAATATCGGAAACAATTACTGGTAATGACGGTTATCCATTGTATCGTCGCAGATCGACAGCAGACAATGGAAAATCAACAATTGTCAAATTAAATCAACAAGATATTGAAATAGATAATCGTTGGATTGTTCCATATTCACCCATTTTATCAAAGACATTCAAAGCACACATCAACGTTGAATCTTGCCATTCAGTGAAATCTATTAAATACATTTGCAAATATGTAACCAAAGGGAGTGATATGGCTGTGATTGGAATTGGTGCAGAGAATTCCAATGATGAAGTTACCCAATACCAAATGGGCCGCTATGTCAGTAGT
Organism: Argiope trifasciata; assembly: GCA_026543055.1. NCBI lineage: Eukaryota > Metazoa > Arthropoda > Arachnida > Araneae > Araneidae > Argiope > Argiope trifasciata. The sequence goes on from JAPMOQ010050981.1 coordinate 793,246, forward strand.
AATGAAGCAGTTTGGCGAATATTTTCTTTTCCTATTCATGAGAGACACCCTTCTGTTGTTCACTTAGCTGTGCATTTAGAAAATGGACAAAGAGTGTATTTTACAGCACAGAACGCAGTACAAAGAGCTGCTCAGCCACCATCTACTACATTAACCAGTTTTTTTGAGACATGCCAAAACGATGATTTCGCAAAAAGATTGCTATATTCTGAAATGCCAAAATATTATACCTGGAATCAATCCTCAAGGAGATTTATACGACGGAAACAAGGAAAACCAGTTCCAGGATATACAGATGTATATTCCACCGATGCGATTGGTCGAATTTATTCAGTACATCCAAGCAATGATGAATGTTTTTATTTACGACTGCTATTAGTCAATGTACGTGGCCCAACATCATTCCAACAGTTACGAACTGTTGACGGTGAATTGTGTGGATCCTACAGAGAAGCCTGTCAACGTTTGCAATTGCTTGAAAATGACGCTCATTGGGATCAAACTCTCAATGATGCTGTAATATCATCACACGCTCATCAAATACGAACATTGTTTTCTATAATCATATCTACATGCTTCCCATCAAACCCAATTGATTTGTGGATCAAGTACAAAGATTATATGTGTGATGATATTTTTTATCAAATACGGAAAAGAATGGGAAATCCAAATATACAAATCAGTGAAGAAATTTACAATGAAGCATTGATTTCAATTGAGGACATGTGCTTGATAATGTCAAACAAACTATTAATTCAATTAGGCCTGACCGCGCCCAATCGTCCAATGCATGACGCTTTTAACCAAGAGTTGCATCGAGAAAAAATGTATGATCTCAACGCTTTGAAAGAATTAATTCAAACAAATCTTCCACTGTTAAATGAACAACAGAAGTATGTATTTGAAACTCTTATGAAAGTAACAAATGATGAAACTGGAGGGATTTACTTCTTAGATGCACCTGGTGGTACAGGAAAAACTTTTTTGATTTCATTAATATTAGCAACAATTCGCTCACAAAATAAAATTGCACTTGCACTCGCTTCGTCGGGAATCGCAGCAACTTTGCTTGAAGGTGGTCGAACAGCCCATTCAGCACTAAAATTGCCATTAAATATGCAAAGCAATGAAACTCCAACCTGCAACGTTTCGAAGAACTCTGCAATGGCAAAGGTTTTGCAGCAATGTAAATTGATTGTTTGGGATGAATGCACGATGGCACATAAAAAATCTTTGGAGGCTTTAGACAGAACCTTAAAAGATCTACGGAGCAATAATAACCGATTTGGTGGTGCAATGATTTTATTAGCAGGAGATTTTCGTCAAACATTGCCAGTGATTCCACGATCAACGCCAGCTGATGAACTCAATGCATGTCTAAAGACCTCCAATTTGTGGAAACATGTCAAAGTACTTCATTTAAGCAAGAATATGCGTGTCGAGTTGCAAAATGACCAATCTGGAAACATATTCTCTAAACAACTCATTGACATTGGTAATGGCAAATTTCCTATAGACATGTTGACTGGCTGTATTAACTTTCCTCAAAGTTTTTGTCAGTTAACTCGATCAAAAGATGAACTTATTCAGAAGGTGTTTCCAGATGTTTCTCAAAATTACAAAAACCATGATTGGTTGAGCGAACGAGCTATACTGGCTGCAAAAAACATAGATGTAAATGAATTAAATTTCAAAATTCAAGAACAAATTACAGGCGAATTGAGGATATATAAATCAGTTGATTCGGCTACTAATCAAGATGATGTAGTCAACTATCCACCGGAATTTTTAAACTCGCTGGATTTGCCAGGATTGCCACCTCACAATCTTCAATTAAAGGTTGGATCGGTGGTTATAATGTTGCGAAATATCAACCAACCGCGTCTTTGCAACGGTACAAGGTTAGCGATAAAAAAATTACTAAACAATGTGATAGAAGCAACTATACTCAAAGGAAAGTATAAAGGAGAAGATGTTCTCATACCGCGCATCCCAATGATTCCGACTGATGTGCCATTTGAGTTTAAACGACTACAGTTTCCAGTGCGGCTTGCTTTTGCTATGACTATAAACAAGTCCCAGGGGCAATCATTAAGTGTTTGTGGTATTAATCTAGAAAACCCATGTTTCTCACATGGTCAATTGTATGTTGCCTGTTCCCGTGTTGGAAAACCATCAGATTTGTTTATCTATGCGCCAGGTAATCAAACAAAAAACATCGTATACCACAAAGCACTACAATGATAATAATAATAATTATGATTCACATGATTAACAATAAAGCGATTATTTACTTTTAAATCCTTATATATGTTTTATTTAATTATTTTTTATTCACAACGCCCTATCACCAGGGTGACGGTTCTGTTCAGGAGAATTTTTTAAAGTACATAGGCACAAGAACTGCCACATTACAAATCTTTTTGACAGGACGAAGTCTGTCGGGTTAGCTAGTTTAAAATAAATCTGAATTTTCATAACAGTGTCGATACTTTTATTTCAGTTTAATTTCTTATTTTATTGAGTAATTTACATTCTTATTTCAATTACTAAAATTTTTTAAAAATATTTCAAGCAACTAAATATATAAAAATAATTTAGTATTATTTTTTCACATTTTCTTGAACTGTACAATAATGAAAAAGAACTAAAATGAAAAGATAATGTTGTGCTGTTTGTAAACAAAATTATGCAATTCTATGGTTCTCTTTCAGCAGTTTTTATTCTAAGAGTTTTGATGAATTATTTCTCAAATTAATGGCTGTTCAAGAAATTTATATATACACTTATTATCTTTAAAATTGAAATAGTATCTTAAGATTTTGTTTGACATTCAAAATTTCAGCTTCATTTTGCCAATTTTTTTCTTTTTTTTTTCAATCCTGTAGTTTATGTAATTCAGTAAGTTTATGTCGCATCAGAATTTAATTTTCTTAACATTGACTGTAATAAATTCTAAAAAAACAATTTATTTTTTACACACTGAATCGAAACGAAAATTCCATAAATATAATTATATTTCCGATGGAATGTATATTTAAAATTTTCCATGTGTTTTTCCTTCCCTTAAATTAAAAAAAAAAATCTTTTGAATTAAGGTGTAAAGAGACAAAAAGAAATGTCTACGAAAGAAATAGAATTATTCTCATAATTGCATGTGAATATTTTTATGTTATTGGTGAAAATTAGAAACTACTTTGATATAACCCGACAATATTTGCAATATTTTAGAAATTCATAAATATAGAAATCTTGAGAAAGAATGAGATGGATTTCAATACTTCTAATATTTTAGCATTAATTGTTTTGAAAATTTATGTATTTAACTCCTTCAAGACATAAAATGTGAAGTTAAAATTTATATTTAATAAGCAACCTTAATAAAAGTCATTATGTATTTATCATTTTTTGTTGCTTATTGTATACGTATTTTTAAAAAATGTATAAAGCATGTAAAGGCATGCAGAAATTCTAACAAAGAACAACATACTCCTGATAAATTTCATTAATGAAAACAATTTGACATTTATATCAGAATCTTTTTTTTTTCCTATTATATGTTTGCATTTAGTTAATACAACTAAAAAATATGTAATTAAAAAAGAAATGTAAATCTTATTGTGAATATTGAAATAGGGTTGCTAATACCTGATGAAAATGTGAATTAAAGCAAGAAATATAAATAAATTCAAATGAAACTTAATTTGATTATACAACTTTTTTTCCCCTTAACTTAATATACGTATAATCGTATCATACTGTTCACCAATACAAATAAATTTAATTGAAAAATTAGTATCCAGTTACTTAGCATTATTAAACTTGTGATATTTTTTTATACTGGGTGATTATGCAACAAATCATGCAGAATTCATACTGTTTTATGCAGTTGGTATAAAAATTATGGTAATAATGGACACATAATGTTGGATGTGATACTATGAGGGAAAATTTCAAATTATCATGGACATACTATTAATTACAAGAAACTCAGTTTATCACATTTGAAATAATTTTATCTTATAAAGCGATGTCATGTAATGAGCCACATAAGCCTGGAATCCTTTAATTGGCTTTGACTTTCATTCCACAGGGTGTGTAGTGTTATGAAAAGTCCTTAATAAGTGCTTAAATTTGAAAACCACTTTTAAGCACCTTAAAAGTGCTTAATTTTGAAAGAAAGGCCCTTAAAAGGGCTTGATTTTCTTGAGAAGTGCAAAGACGATATTCTTTTTTTTTGTTTCTGCATTCGATGATTACGATAAATCGATAATTGTCATAAATAATTTTTTTATGGAAAAAATTAAACCTACAAAATGGATACATTCAATGAGGGAATACACGAGTTTTAACTCATGTTAAGATAATCGTTAAGGAACATTTTTTGTCACCCGTTTTTTTTCAATGTTGAGTGCCATATTAAAATATCGAGATGGTTATTCTGACAGAGCAAAATATGAAATATGCAGATCTGGATGCAACTAAAACATCATTTGAACTTCTTTTACATGTAGAATTATAAATAGAAAATAATTTATTTCAATTATGCCAAGTAACTTTATGTTCAACTTCTTAAGGACTGTGCAGGTTAGCTCCGAATGAAGAAAAATAAAAATACATTGTAGTGCTGAAAATAAATAGATACTTCAAACATGAGAGAAGTTGTTCAAAAAACACATATGAAATATAGTGTATAAATGAAATGAATAAGTAAGCCATTCATATATAGCTATTTTTATTCTTATTGTCATGAAGAACTTGACACATTCGAATATCATTCTTTTTAATATTTTGTTTCGTACAATTTCTTGAATGAATACGAAAGGGATTTTACTGTACAATGTTTACTGTTTCTTAGTCAATTTTTTGGTGAATTGTATTGAATTTTATACTTAAACTTACATACACTTTAATGCTATTTTATATCTTTAAAAGCTATGTCCTTCAATCCTAATCTTTGATAAAATTTTCTTACAAAAAAAATAATCATCATAAATATAGGGAAAAAAAACTAGTTCATAATTTTTGTTCAAATTTGGAATAATAATTTTTCAATGTGTTCTGAAGCTCTTAAAATAGAGAATAAGTAATCCATTCATTAAAAAAATATTTTATAGTTGTTTTAGTGCTTCATAAAGTGAAAAAAAGTTTAAAATGTCGTCTTACCATTAGTTGAATCCTGATATTTAAAAAATGGATAAAAGTATAGTTTTTATTTCTTTGGTTCATAAACTAACTTTTATATTTCTCGAGTTATATGCAAACTTAAACAAATCATTTGATAAACTTCTAAATTATGAAATTTTTGCTTTTTGGATGGGGACAATTTTAAAACAATTTTTGTCCTTTAAATGATGTAGTATGGTTTCATAGTTTATTTTCTTTCTTTTTTATGCAGATATTCAAAATAATTATATTTGAATGTGTGTGTGTTTTTAAATCATTCCAAACTTAGTCACATACTTTAAACATAAAATAATAATAATTTTCTAAACTTTAGAAGTTAAACATAATAAGACATTTTTTCATAGCCTGGACATTTCTGAATGTCATTATCTTATTCTATTAAGAAAAAGGATTTAAAAAATCTTATTTAGAGCATGGCATTGAATTGTCATCCATTTTTGTGGTAGTTTTGCCAGTTTTTATAGCAACCATTCCAGAATGCTTAGTTCTTAGCTTGATAGGACTAGAGCTGAAATTTCTAAATGAAATACGTGAAGGAGGAAAATTACACTTTCTATCCCATCTATGTTGAATCTTCTTTTTGCTGTTGGACATATAAAAATCAAATACAAACTTTTGGTCATGGTGTGACATGAATGGCAACAATTTTAGAAATGATATATCCATCTAAATAAGCTGGTACTTTGTTTAAAAAATGTTGAAAAATATCAAAGATCTTGATTGTTAATCTTATAAAAATTGCAAATTTTTTTAATGATAGTTTTTTTTATGATTCTTTTGTTTTTTTCAAAACTAAAAAGACATCATTTGTTTTACAATACAAGACATGGAGAAAATATTATGAAACTACAGAATAAAATTTTTAAAATGCACATTTAAAATTAATTTTTTAAAAATTTTCAGTAAAAATTATATTTTATTATAAAACAGAAAATAACCTAGAATTAGAAAATATATATATTTACATATGCATACATGTACAGAGGTGCTTATTTTTTTGGCTAAGGTGCTTAAACAGTGCTAAAAGTACTTAATTTTTGCAGGACTTTGTCACTAAACACCCTGTTTCATTAAATATATTTTCTCTCAGAAAGATATGGAGGTTCCCATTTGAATCATATTATCAGTATAAAACTTGGACATATGTTATCAATATCACAAGTATTTTTACAAATTATCTGCCATTCTAAGCATCTTAATTTTGCAGATAATTTGGGTTTACTGTATTACTGAATAAATGTAAATAACTTATCTTCCATCTCATCCTTATCTTTCAGTAATCAATATTGTCTTGTACTTACATAAGAACATGGGGGATTACCATATCTAACTTTACATAATAATAAAATCTTTTTTTATAACATGACAGTGTCAAAAGTATCAACTTCATTGCTCACTTCACAGCAGCAATAAAAGGATTGAAAAGTCTTCTTTAATCTAATTAGACTCCTCGTATATATCAACAGCAGTTTGTATAAAAATGTCTGAGTTTTTCTCAGTCATTTCATTTGCGAGAATTTTGATTAATGTCAACAAAAACAGTAATTAATATGAATTTATTATTTCCATGGTTTTGTTGGGTCTTTACTCTATCTATAATGTTTAATTTTATCTACCTTCTTGCAGTTTTTATCCCAGATCAAACAAACTAATAGTCCAAAACTTGCATGGTTTGATGTTACTACTTTTTTGTGTGTTTGCATTGATTAACACCAATATTCCAAAATAAAATAAATTATATATTTAAAAAATTTATCACTTCTAATATCTTTAAGTGATGACAGCAATTTTAAACCGATTCATCAGAAAAAGTTTCACGTTCAGGGTTATGATGAATAACATTGAAATATGGGCTCTTTTGTTTAAAAGGAGGAAATAATTTTTTAAAGGTTTCCTTGTGTAATTTAAATACATTCTTTTATTTGGAAAGCACTTTCCTAATTTCATAAATCTTGGAGTAAGATTTATTAAATAACCATGAAAGAACTCTTCAAATGTAGCATCGAAACCAATTGGCATTGTAATCATATGATTATACTTCTAATTTACAAGACATATAAATTACAAGAATATGTATTAAAAAAACTCTCTTATTTGCAAGTCCATACATATACCCAATAATAACTACAAGAAATGTACAGTTCTGCTAAACATTTTGTCTTATACTTGCTAAGCTAGAAAACAGTCATTTAGTGGAACTGATTGACTTCTGATTTCTTGTCCAAAGTTTAGTTTTAAACTAGAAAGAGAAATTTATTAACTTTAATTTATTTTTGCATCTTTCTATATTTTATTGCTATAACAGTGAATAAATTTGTTTTTGTTTTACTCTCCAAGACACTCAATGGCAAGAAATCATGAAAAACATTATGGAAAACTTAATCGTCTAATGCTCTTGAAAGAGAAAGAAGGTAAGTTGTAATTTTTTTCATCAACTTCAGAATTTCTGTTAGTTATTTGATATTATTATTAAATATGTTGTTTATATTTATCTTAATTTATTGTCAGACTCATGTTCCTAATTCAATTAGACAAATCTTTTCTGGCAGAAAATGTTTATGATGAATTACTTTTTGTTATTTAATTTGAAGTAAAAATATCTTCACATTAAAATAAAAAAATTTAATGCTTAACTAATTTATTTCAAATATCAGAATTTATTTCATTCCTCTGAAGAACTGTTTAATAATTAGCTAATCAAATTGTAAAATTTTAGTTTAACAATTAACTAAACACTTGTCAAAGGAATCAAAGTAATAAATTCTTGTGTCTATAATTAGATAATGTATTTTGATCTTCACTGCACTGGTTAATTTGTTTTGATTATGAAGAATCTAAAATATCTTTTAATCTCTATATGCATTTATAAATGAGTTTTTATTTTCATAATTACTTGAACATATCAAAAAATTTAAATTTTTTTTGTTAAATTTGTGGCTTTAAAAGTTAAAATTAATCTATTGAAAAGATAAGTGTAAGCATCAGATTGTAGCCACATGGATATTTAATTCTAGATCAGTTTTTATTCTTATTTGGATGTGCAATTATGTATAAATGTTCATTTATGTATTCAACTTACAAAAATATTAATTTATTAATTTTTTTCAACAAATCCATTTTGTATATGAACAGTTAGTTGCATGTATAAGCTAATAAATAATAAATGGATATTGAAAGAATCAGTGTATTTTTCTCATAATAGTTTCTATTTGTTGTTTGCATATCTTATTTCTTTTACAATTACAATTTAAAATATTTAAAATTGTTTTAATTAAAAAAAATGTCTGTGATTTGTAGTCTTTATCTCAGCATTTTCAATCAATGCTAAATAATATTTGAAAAAATGTACTGTTTGTTCATTATTCTTATTACATTTTTTAATATTTTCTTTTTGCTCTTAGAATATGAAAAAAAGCATCCTCCAAGACCTAGACTTGTAAGTAATAATCTAGGTTCATTTCTTCATTATTTTATTTATTTAAAGTTATTTTTAAATTATTGCCAATCTTATTAGTAAAAAAATGTCTGAGTGTCACTATTTCTTAACCAATTTATTTATATAGTTTTTTTTCTTTGTTTTCTTTGATATACTTTCACTTCTTAAATAGTTGTTATTCTGTTGATTGCTTTAATCAATGCCTAAATCCTTCTATAAATACACTGAAGTGACAAAAGTCATGGGATAGCAATATGCAAATATACAGATGGCAGTAGTATCGCAGCGAAAAAGTATAAATGCGCAGTTCGTTTTCCAGAGCTTTCATTTGTGTTCAAGTTATTCATGTGAACAGGTTTTTTGTGATTTATGGCGGCACGGCGAGAATTAACAGACTTTGAACGTGGAATGTTAGTTGGAGCTAGACGCATGGGTCATTCCATTGCGGATATCGTTAGTGAATTCAACATTCCGAGATCCACAGTATCAAGAGTG
>JAPMOQ010050981.1:802373-819718 GCA_026543055.1 Argiope trifasciata
AGGACCGACACGATATTAACAGTCATCCCATGACTTTTGTCACTTCAGTGTATAACAATATAAAATAAGAATAACTTTGCTTATTTTTAAAAAAAATATTTTTAATAAGATTTTAATAAACTGGGCATTTGATAATAATGAAGTAGAATATGTGTCATAAAATTTCATTTTTTGAAAGAAATTTAAAAAAAAAAAAAAAAAATAACATTGATGAAGGGATTTTTTTTTTCTGTATATGGCTACAGCAATGGTTTGAATAAGAAAAATTATAAACATCAAATTTAACTGTTTTTATGTAATTGAATTGCAATGAAAATTGTCTTTTCATTATTATTTTAAGTATTTGTTCGAGAGAAGGCTTTTAAATACATACTAATGAATGGAAAATTAACTGTGTGCACTGAATGAAGCATCATAAGGATTATAATCTTTGTTTTTGAAAGATATTTGATTTTTTTTTATGTAGTGCTAGTCTTCATATTTCAATACAAAGTCCAAAAAAATCACTTGCATCTTTTTGCATCCTATTTCATTTTATTATGAATTGGTAAAAAGAATATTTGTGAGGAGAAATCTGTAATTATTCAGAAAAATACAACAAATGTTTTCCGAAGAAATGAAATTTGCAAAATTGCATATAAAATAAACAGTAGAAAATTACTTATTACATAATAGAATATTTCAACATATTTAATTTTTCAAATGCAAAATAACGTGTAAGCCTTTGTAAATTTATGCGTATTTTACTTTTAATATTTTTTCCGGAGAATCTGAATAAAACGTTTTTATGCTGTAATTTTAAAAATTCATTTTTTTTGATGTTTTATTCATGCTTAATTTAGGATGTACTGGACACTCCTGAAGAAATCAAGAAATGGCTTCCCAGCATAAAAGCAGATCTTGAGTTTTATTTAAAGAAATCTCAAGTAAAGTATTATGCAATTATTTTCAAAATTACAATAATGGGTACTGTACCAGTGCCTCAGTTTTACTGTGATTTCAGTTTTTGTTTTCCATATAATTGTTTTTTATAATTAGTAGCATGCCATAAAACTTTTTATGCTTTCTTAAATTTACAAATGTAAAATTTAATTAGATTTTTTACTGCATTTTTATGTAATGTCTTTAAATTTAATTTTCATTTTGCTATGTAATAATGTAATATTATATATAATATTAATGTTTGAAGTAAAATGTTTTTTTACTTCAAACATTTTTTTAAATTTCCAACTAGATTATTCATTTCAAATACATTATAAAATTATTTTATTTACTTTGAAAGTTTTTCTGAAGGTAAACATGAAAAGTAATAAATTAAAATTTGATGGTAGATATATATATATACACACACAATATGATATTGTTATCATCATTAGAAAATTGTTATTGTTTGTTGTATTATATTGTTTTTCATACCATCAGAATAATTTTAAATCATTGTATTCATCTGTTTTAGGTTACTTGTTATTCTGATGAACATATTGAAGAATGTAAAGTAAAAGTTAACAATCTAGAAAAAGAATACAAATCCTTTGTGCGTAAAATTGCTAAACTGACACCAGGAAAATTAGATGCTGTACCTTGGACAAATCGGCCTTATAAAAGAAAAAACAATGGTATCAAAATTGAATAATTCATCTAATTGTGTGCATGTGTATGTTTGTATGTAAAATTCATTTTCCTTCTTTATCACTGAAAAGAATCCAAATATATATATATATATATATATTTTAATTGAGCCATCAATGTGTTTAGTACCGTTTCTCGCCAATGTAAAGTATTTTGCAATTAATAAAACTGTTTTTTTTTTTTTCCAATAGATGTTGCTGAAGATCAGAGTTCAAAAAAAGAATTTGTGCCTATTTCAACTCCTATTCTTGATAAAGAAAAAGAATTAGTGCAAGAGACCACCGAGCCTTTGCCAGATTTACCTCTCATGAATGAACCCTTAGTATTTGCTTTTGGTAAAGAAACTAATTCATTTCAAACAAATTCATATCCAGTGAAATGTACCGATTTCGAAACAAATGATACTGATTCTGATAATAATTGTACTCCTGAAAAATTCACTTACAAGAACTATGTGGACACAAAGAATCATCTTACTGTTGTTCATCAAAATACGAATACATCTAATTTAGTAAATTATGATTATTCATCTGACAGTGATAGTTAATACTAAATAAACTTTTTATGTAGAGAGCTTGATATATTGTATTGTAAAATATTTTGTATATATTATATTTTAATAAAATAAATTTATTAATTTAATTCAAGCATTTATACTTTTAATGAAAATTGCATATGCAATGCCTTGCAAGGAAATATGCAATGCCTAGCAATTTTTTTTTAAATACACCAAACATTTTAAGCGTATTTTTAAATGAGACATCTTTTTTATTATTATTACTGTGAAACCTCACTCAATGAGCATAAATTCTTATTGGTAATGGCAAATAAGTTACTTGTAAAGCAATTTTTCCCCTATGATCAATTTAAAGTAGGATAATACATTCCAGTTCAAAATAAAATATCTAAACAAATTTATAGGGATTTTTTTTTCACTGCATTCATCTTTGTAAAAAAAATGATCTAAAAACTTTTTTTTTCTACACTTTAAAATTTGCAAAAATGAGACTCAGTATTATTGTTAAATATATTTGTAGCATATGAAACTTTATTTGGTGCATTCTTCTCAACATATGTTGCAGCAGTTTTCCACACAGTATTTTCTTTATTTCAGTAGATGGTTAATGCTATACTGTGATGTCTCCTCCTCTCAATACAAAATTGCTTTCATAACTTCTTGATCTACACGTGCCAGGAACAGCAAATGTATTTGCTCTTACATGCAATCCAACTCCTTTCTGTTGTATCACGATGTTAAACTATGCTGTGTACTAAAGATACCCACTTTTTTTTCTTAAATTATGCAATTTACCATATATTATGATTTTAACTACTAATTTTTAAAAAATTGGTAAGTGCTAAACACTGACCAATAGCTATGAGATAGGATTCTGCAGATGTAGTCAGGATGTCTTTTTGTCATTTGCTACGTAAAACATTGTTAAGATAGTCATTTTTTTTATTTAATTATTAATTATGATTTAAATGCACTTTTATTTGTGAAATGGAACTGAATACACTACAATGAAATGATTTCTATAAATATTATGAACTTTTAAATTTAAAAATATTTATTACTAGAAACCTTTGGCGACCAGTTGGTTCGCCAAGAGTAATGGGGTCTAAGATTTTCAATGAAATACTTATGTGCCTTGCTCTCTTAATAATTTCTCTGCCAGATATACTTAAACTTCGAAAGTCACGTAACACTGATTTACTAAATTAATGATATAGATGTTGCAAACGATCATAGAAACCTTTGTCTTGTATTTCTTTTTTTGAAAACATAACATTTAATATTTATTTAATTTTATCCAATCACGTGGAGAATGTTATATATTTTTTTCGATTTAATTTGCAGTCATAGTTAATTTATTTTTTAATTTGAACTTCTGTCAGTATGATTTCAACAGTTTAATAAAAGCTATTTTTTTCCCTTTGCTCGTTCATTATTTATTTTAGAAAATGTCACATATTATATTTCTTTTATTTTATCCAGTCACGTGCTAAAAGTCGCATTTCTTTAGATTTAATTTGTAATGATAGTTGTTTTTTTATTAGTTTGAACTTCTGTCAATAGGATGGCAACATGCTGAAAAAACCTAATTTTCCCCCCTTGAAATATATTGTTGTAAAACATGGTTAAAATATTTCTTTAAAAATTTGTTAAAAATAGAATCTTACGTTATAAATTAAAAAACTGATACCGTTAGAAAGCTAATTTTTTTTATCTTTAAATTGATATAAAAATCATGTTTGTGCAATTATATTTTCGGAAGTTATAGCGGAAAAACGTCGAAATTTCGCTTAAATTTTAATTAATTCAAATTCTAATTAAAAATTCGAAAAAAGGGCTCCGAGGTGCACATTCCCGACCTCCAAGGTATACATGTACCAAATTTGGTAGCTGTAGGTCCAACGGTCTGGTCTGTAGAGCACCAACACACACACACACATTGAGCTTTATTATAAGTATAGATTACTGTATAAATAAAATTAAATGATAATTTCCTCTGTTCATATTTTATCTGACTGCCCTTTTGCCATGATAAGGAACTTAATCTTGTCAACCATTACTTTTTGCTCTGATTGTCTGTAGCTATATTCATATTTTGAATCATCCAGAAATGATTTGAAACACTTAATAAAAGTATTTGTAATATGTATTATTAAATTTAAGTTACTTGATGGAGACTGCTTACATAGTTATTTACCCATGTTTTACTAACTTGTTTTACCGTCCTAAATTTTTAGAATTGTTTGATTGTTAGAAATAAAGTTATTAGAATTGAAATAAAATTTTCTAATTTGAAATTATGAGGAAATAATTTTAAAAAAATAATGATTGAAAAAGTGATGTAAATATCTCATATTGATAGGCAGAAATTTTTAAGCAGCTTAATTCAGTAATATAAACACAAACTGTACAATGTATGCTTAGAAATCCCTTTACTGTAAACTTTTGCAGTGAAAAATTTTATACTATATCCAGAATATACAAATATGGTTATTTGTAACATGTAGTTTACTCGTCTATTCCAAATTGGTTTGAAAGGTTTTCTATAAATGTCCCAGCTCTACAACTATTATGCAATTCTTAGTTCAATCAGCTTTTTATATATTTTTAAACTTTTACTTACTGATATTTAAACTTGCACTTTTCAAGATTTCTTGTCAGATCATAATGTATTTAGAATAACTACTGTATTCAGATCTGTTGATTTTTTTCAAGCTATGTTTTGGTTAAATAAATCTTGGATTTTATAAAATTTATATACTTGGTAACTGAGTTTCAAGCTGCAGTTCTTTGGATTTCTGGAAAAACAGATAATTCTAACTCTTTTTTCATTTAGTTCTACATCAAATTCCATTGGTTTCCTGTTAGCTGTTATTAATGCATTTTATCTTAATTAAAACATTCCTTCACTCGTCTTTTCAAACAGAAATTGCATCTTTGAAAAATTAATATTCATGAAAAGTGAGAGAGCTTCGTAACAAGTAAAAATAATTTTGATTTTGAAACTAACATTTTTATACTTTCTGCAAGAAATTGTCTAACATTATCCATTCTATTTTAAATCTTCACTTTGTTATTAATTTTTAGTTTATTAATATCTTCAAAAGGGCTCATTTTACTGGTATGATGATAAAGGGATATACAATTTTATTTTTTTAAATAAAATTTCAATTTTTTGTGAAAAAAGATTAAGAAATTTACAATTAGATACATACAGTAATTTAAAACAAATAACATTTATTGCAAACAAAACATTTATTGTAAGAAAAAATTATATTACATAGTATTTAGATGAATTAATCTCAACAGAAGTTTTATTTTCCATGTGTATTTTATCATTCTAAAAATATTTCAGTATTGTCATTTTTTTTAAAAAATTTGTTGAAAAGGTTGCATAAATTTGAATTAAAGCAAATTTAAATTTCTATTTAATACTTTTGACACAAGAGTGGTATTACGTTTTTGTAACATTTTTTTCATGCCATTTACTCTCACCATCGGCAGACACCATATATTTTTTGATTACAGATTGTTAACTGAGCAGGTTCCCATTTTCTGGTGGACATAGAAATTTTGTATAATCGAGTTAGTTCCATCGCCCTGAGGATAACTCCAGCTTTTCGTAGGGAAATGAACGTCCATCGTATTCGAGTTTCTATAAATTCGAAAACAAATGAACAACAAAAAATTATCTTTAGGATTTTTTAAATAAATGAATTACAAAAAGAATTTTCAGTTGAAACCAATTTTTTAAAACAAATTCTATTTTTATTATTATGTGGCAGCTGAAATTGATATTTTGTGCTAAACTATAAGCAATGAATCCTTTCTTCTTGTCGTGTCCGTGTTTTCACGGAAAAGGGGGTGCAGTAGCTTCTGAGGGTAAAGACCCCTGAGCACCCAGAGGGCAGAAATCTGACTTGTAGCTCACACACACACACGACACAACCCTTTTTACGGGGTGGTCGAACTCATTCATACACTCATTTATCCATCCGCAAGTCAGAATTTAGATCCAAATCAGAGACCGACTCATCCCTGATTCAGTACCCCCAGAGGTATCGTTTTGTTATGGGAACTTGGAGGACTTTGCAATCTCGACATATTTAACGTGCCCCAACTGCCATTAGCCAACACGGCGGTCTTTGGCCGAGACGAGGACAGAACCCGCGACCTTTCGGTTACGAGACTGATGCTCTGCCAACCAGGCTACCGCGGCCTAATGAATCATTTTGCGAACAATATAATACTTTTCTACGAGATGTAAAGAGATCTTCACAACTCATTTAAAAGTAAAATTTTACAGTGTAAATGCCCCCGGTTTTCGCGACGAAAAAGAAGGTTCTAGGAAATAGGAAAATCATGGTGATATAGAAACCGGGTTTTGGAAACCATTTTTAATTTTTCGTTGCACTACCAGAAGATCTGTATAACGCAAGGTGAAAGAATTTTATCTGAACTTGTTGATCTCGGAGAAAACTTTCTACTTGCACCCCGAACGCTTTGTCCTGTTGCTATTATTTCATAGAATTTTTCTGATATGTAGTAGAATTTTTTTTTCAGATGCGATGCTATCTACGATTCATGTGTTTCCCTATATGTGTCTGGTATAGAATAAATTATTGTTATCCTTTGCCGAATTTATTGAATTTTTCACTGAACATCGACTGGACACATTTTTAAGGATATTGATTAAGATGTGATAATATTGTGTGAAAAAGAATATACTAATATGGCTTTAGGTTTTTTTAATACTTTGTATCAATTATTTAATAATATTAAATGCACGGAACATACAAACTAAAAATATCAGATATAAATTTTTGAAAACTAATAGATATCAGACGATTCCGAGGTATTCTCCAAGTATCATTCGTTTCTGAGCGAGTTAGTCCAACAACAAAGACGGCATATGCTTTTTACTCAATGCTACTTCACTGAAACTGAAAATGGAAAACAGAAAGTTTACATTCATTTTTCTACTGTTATAATGCTTCTACTTTTGTTGTTAATCAATATGTTTTTTGTTTATGTATAATCGTTTTACTTGAAATAGAAGTATTTCTAATACTTTTTTTTGGGGGGGGGGAGGGGCTCTTACATTTTTTTCTTGAAATGCTACCAAGCATAATAAATTGACAAAATTTTCCATGAATAAATGCATGCATTTTGCTTTCATACTTTTTTATTCGAAACACTTCGGCAATTAAAAAAAAACAGAATTATATTCAGTAAAATGAATTGAACATAATTAAAAATTAAGAGTTGAACATTAAAAGAGTTTTTAGGATGCAATAATATGAAAAATATACTTTAAAAGAAAATATTTATACTTTTTAAATCTGAATGTTTACATATAAAGAAATATTTAAAAATGAAATTCAAACTATTGTTTTTAAATTTTAGTTATTTTAATTAATTATTTTTATTTTATAAAAATATTTTTTTATTATTTATTTTTAATGGTTCTTTAAAAAATGCTAAATTAATACTAATAACCAAAGCTATTGATATCGAAATTATGAGTTTAGATTACAGTCTTTAAAACTAAGATATATTAATAGTGTAATGTCTTGATCTTGATCGATCAAATAAGAGAGTATAATTTCGACAATTCGTTTATTTACAGCCGTATATTTACATTAGAACAACTGCTTCTAATCTATGTTAAAATATTTGATATTTACACCATTTGGAAGTTGATGATATTTGCACAAATTTCGAAAGTTTATCGTGAAAAGAGTTCACCATTGATTCAGATAAATAACACCACAAGACACTGGCAGGTTGTTAGTCAGCATGGGAAATCAGAAATCTCTTCCCTCCTTCCTCAAAGAAAACCCCACATTTTATCGCCGTCCAACTTCTCATTTCCTATTCGTCCACTTGGGCTCTCTATAGCCCAATAGTTTTTCAGCAAGTTGCTCTTATTTGTGGCTCCAGTTTGGCGGGTAAATGACCATCAATGAAGCATTCTCGTAACTGACCACTCTGGAACGCATGTTAAGTGTCGTTTACGCGACCGGAGAAGCTTCAAGCCGGGGTTACACGAGCGTCCTTTTCACAGATTTAGTCATAAACCAGACCTTCGACCCCTCTTGGACTCTTTGATTCCTGGGCAGTTTACCGACAAATTGTCGGTAAAGTCGATGGGCATGAAAGCTGACCAGAAAACAGCAAGAGGGGTCAAAGGGTGGCACGTGACTCGTCTGCAGACGGGTATAGGCCGTGTAACCGGTCCTTCAGATGAGCCAAGCGTTCCCCCTTCTGGCTCCTCTTGCGGTTTACTAGGCTCTTTTGATGTCTGTCAATTCTACCGACAATTTGTCGGTAAAAAGAGCAGGCATCAAAGAAGCCCAGAAAACCGCAATAGGGGCCTGATGGAGAGCGCGTGGCTCGCCTGTAGAATCGACAAGTCGGTGGAACTCGGCTTTAATGATAGTCCCTTCACAATGGGCATCCAGATGGGTTGACTCTCCTTTCCTTTGAAGATACGATAAGTTTCTTTTAAACAATGAACCCCAGGTGGTCCTTCAGCTGATACCACTAATGACCAGATGCGATGACACTCGGCAATAAGAAGATCCTCGTCTGGCAATCTGGAGGCATTTAACAATAATGGGCACACACCTGGCTGGAAATACTGATTATCATGAATGGGATAGGGGAACGTTACAATAGATTGTTTTAATACATACAGACCGAAAGAAATAGGTTACCAACTATATCAAGTGCATTCCAGTATAAGTACTAGACAATATTTGATAAATTAAATTTGACTGTCATTCTTATCACAACACTGTTGAACTTATAATTGAATTCAGTTTAGTTTTATCATATTAGCCTCTCGTTTTGAAGCTACATAAGAAATATTTTAGAATGAGTGTTTTAATTTTGAACTATGATCAAATGACAATGTCTAAGTCTGTACAGAAGACTGATTTAACTCTGTATGGATTTGGGGGCAAGGAAAATATGAAGGATTGTACTTCTATATATAAACATATTCTAACTAAAGACTATTGTAATTTATATACGCCTTTTTTAAGTTAAAAAAAAATACTAATTTAACAAAATATTTAATTTTATGTCACCTTTGAATGATATTAATTTTGGTATCTTTCACAGCTAAAAACCTTTAATCTGAAATCAAACAAATTTATTTTAAAAAGTACAGATTTTTCATCGCATTTTATATACTCAGTTACAAAGCTTTCAGTGCCTGGATAAGTGAATTAATTCTAGATATATATAAATTATTAAATACAAATTTTTTTAAAAAAATTTCATATTATTGTCAAATTCAATACAATTGATTCTCCCTAATAGGCATGGAATCGGATTATTGAGAGTCCGAACTATAGAGAATCATGTAGACATCACTGAATTATACCATAATATAGTTTTCTACGTATGTAAAACGAACCTACAATGTAATTAAAAAAATAGTACAATCTTAAAGTGTCAGGAATACGTTAAACAGAAAAATCATGTTCTAAAAAGAGGAATATTTCAAATTTTAAGCATAAGAAATGATTCATCACCAAATAACTTTCTCTAACAGGTACGTCGAATTAATGAGTTTTGTAATATTAACACCCCACTTTAGAGCAACACAAGGGCTATTTTGAAAAGGATCTCGTAATTTTGAACTACGGACAGATGACGAGGGCGACACCTGATCTCGCTCCACCCTCTTTAAACTTTTAAACCTCACCAGCAGGAGGATGTTTGGCCGTGACGAACTTAGAGTGCACCAAACCCGCTTACACGGTGGTTCTTTGGTTGAATTGGGTCTGGAACCTGAAGCCCTCCGGTTCCAAAGCCAAGGCCTCACCATTAGGCCACCGCGATCCACGGATTAATGAGAGGGTATGATTAGAAAAAATATATTGTTTTTTATTCGAATTCATGCTTTTGTTGCTTGGCCCCGATTAATTAGTTGAAAATAAAAGAAAATGGATATCATATATACATTTCATTTCTCACTTGAATTACGGATTACTGTTATAACAGACTTTATTAAAATGTCGTTGTAATAGCTGCATATGATTGTTAAAAGTGAAATTGAGGTGTTCCTACTAGGATTAACTTAGAAAATAAATGTAGGCTTTTTTGTTAATTGATGATAATGCTGAAGGAAACATTAATAATATATATTTAAAACAAAAATATCGCATCACAAAGCATTAAATAATTTTCTCTTTCGCCACATTTTCAAAATCTCTCATACTTCGGTTAAAATAGAGACACTTATCTCTCTCATGAAGCAACAACTATCGTTCATACGTATTTAACCGCTGTTGCTTATTAGAGAAGACTTCTGCCCCTAATTTTTTTCAGTTTTATTTAATTTTCATTACGTTATTTCCTTTCTGTCAAATTAAATAGTACTTTCTTTCTAGGGAATACGGGTTACACTTGACATAAACATTTTAAATGTGTATAGATTCCATGAAATTATAATATCGAATTAAATGAATAATTTAACTGTAATTTATAAGCTTGAAATTCAGATTCATGATACAAATTCATAATGCACACTCTCAACCTCAACTCTCATTGTTTTAGATACACAATTCTAAAATCTTTGAATGGTGAAGTAAGTACAAAGTAAGTTAATATAAAAATTAGTAGGTTGTAATTAAAAAATTAAAAGATAAAATATAAAAATTAGTTGTAGAAGTCTAAAAAATTCCATCTGAAGTTCTTTATCTAAACTCTGCCTGGTATGAATCATAACAGTTTCATCAAATGAATGGCAAATGCACGTTCGAAAGAAACAAATTGCAGCCTATCTGTTGCTCGTTCAGGAGCATCTGAAAAAAAAAAATCGATATGGTGGAAAGGCTTTTCACCAATCGCTGGCGAGAGCGCACGAAAGGCTATTTCGCGGTGAGTGTGAACGACTTGGAGGTATCGTCTGCGGAATGAAGTTGGCATAACAATCTATCACCGTGTCTCTGTTGCCAAGATTTTCTTCTTTACTCTCGTTAGAATGCACTTCCGTATTCACTTCATCTTCAGCTTCTGTCAATGAAACAGAGAAAAAAGATACATTAGACACAGAAGAATTATGACAACCGAAAAGTGAGTTTTATTTTAAATATTTCCATTTTAATTTGTTAAAAAAAACTATTTTTTTAATTCTATATTTTTATGAAAACTATATTTTTCAATCAAATTTTTAAAATTTTAGATTATTGAGCTAATTCAATATCAAGGCAGTTTTTTTATGGAATTTATTATCTAATAGTTTTATAGAAATAAGAAATCGTTTTGTTTTGAATTGATTAATTGATTTTCAAATGATTTTTTTTAGTTCTGCTTTTGTTGGGGGTTTTTTTTTTCGCTTTATCTCTAATGAATTGTAATAATTCTTAATTTTTGTAAATATTTTATTAATTCTTATATTTTCATGAGATTAATCAAATAAAATGTAGCATTTCTTTTATTGCTTTCACGTTTAATATAAATACCAGAAACTTTCTGATTTATCAATTTAAAAATTATTTAAATGGCATTTTATTATTCATTTTCCTTGTATCTATATTTTGGATTAATTTGTAGTTTAAAAATATATTGATAGTTCGTTATAATTTTCGAAACAATGTATAGTTTTTACAAAAAAAAATCAGAAAAATAAAGAGAATGGGTGGCTCTGACAAATGTTATAAAAAATGTTCACAAATCTCTAAGTAAACTTTCATTATATATTTCTTTCTTTCTTTTTTTTTTCTTTCTTTTTTTTTTCTTTTTTCTTTTTTTTTTTTTTTTTTTGTAGTGAAAACTCTGGAATTTTCTTACTTGTCATTTCCAATAACAGAATGATTTCGTTCTTCTTTCAAATATTTTCTTTTCTTTAATACACCATTTAAAGATGACTTTAAAGCTTTTTTAATATTTATTGTGTATTTTTATCATTAAAATATTTTGATTCAATATCATAAACATTATAATATCTTAAGATCAATTGGATTTTAATTTCTTATAATATTTTTAATTTTATATCTTGCAAATATTTTTTGATCGAAAGCAGACGTGATCTTTAATATCTGACTATACATTTTTATTTCGTAAAACTACTTACAGCTAATTCATTAAAAGTTACATCACCATTTGTTGTTCCTGATTAAAACTAAGTTATAAATAATTTAAAATCCTGAGTGATAATTAAATATCTAAAACACTAATGTATTTCATTGTGAACGTGTGGGGGAAAAAACTGCCAAAAATTTCAAGCCAAACATGTCATGTAACGTCACATATCAAGAAGTAAAAAAAAAATCTATTGCAACAAAATTAGCTGTACAAATAGGAAAAAAAAAAGACTAAAAGAACGTGTAAAGATGGTTTTATTTACTTTTCAAGATGATTTCTAAATGCGTGCCATTTTTTTTTTTTTTTTTTAGTCTGACCGATTAAATAAAACAGATCAGACCACCTTGAAATTCTTTCAAGGACAACATCTTTCAATCTTCGATTTCTAATTATGTCTACAGAAAAATTGAAAGAAAAAAGAGAGAGAGAAACAGGAAATCGTTTAGTTTTTCATTGTAACCTTATATAATCTTTGTCTATTGCCTAACAAGAAATATTATCTTTCCATCAAACTTGTTCTTTTACTGTTCTACTTTGTTTGGACCAATGGAACAAACAGCAATGAAAAAAGGGTTTACTTAGCAACTTAATCACAAAAATAAAAAATAAAAAACAGAATTATAGCAACTTGGGAACAACTTCATATTTATGAATTTATCGGCGCAGATTATGAATGATCGGTTTAAGATCAAACATGAATTATCGGTTTAAGATTAAACATGCTAAATTCGTGATTCAGTTGTTATTTCTAAATGAAATACAGATTTTAGTCATACACATTTCACATTTTTACAGGGAAAAAACAAATAAATATAAAAAATTTGCGCATTTAAAATCCTTTAGAAACTGTATTACCAAAAGAACTTTTTTGTTTTCTTTTAATTTTTTGGCAAATATAAAATTAACATAAAATAATGTGCAAAAAATATTGATTGAATTCCTAATGAGATTTCAAACTTTATGCGAAACTCAGGCATATTATAATATCTGAATTTCAGAAAAGGATCAGAAATTTTTTTTACCCATTTAGGTTTTAAAATATTTGAAAATTTTCATATGAAATGTTTATATTGCTGTAGATTACATAAAAATGTGAGTAATTATTGACACTTTTGAAAAGAAACAACGTCAACGTTAAGATTTAAAATCAAGAAAATGTCAAAACAAAATTGATTATAACTATGAAGAGTGGCATATTAAGGAAGGAAACCTTAATTATGTCTATGTATTCATTTCTTATGCTGTTCTTTTGAAACACATGTCTGTTTCAAATAAATCTGAAATATTCTCCTCTCTTACCACCATTAAAAGTTAGATTTTATTTATTTAGCTGCTTGCTTTTTACAATTGTTACAATGCTGAAAAGCGATTTGATGAAATAGATAGGGATCAAATTTGGATGCGAAAAAAAATATGAGCCTAAAAAATAAATATGTGAATAAAAATTTGATAAAAAAAATCAATAAATCAATGATAAGAACAATTATTCTATATAAAACTTGAAATGAATTGAAAAAGAGTTATAATTCTAAAAAGTGCAAATTTTAATCAGAATTATAATTATTTCGGGGAATTAATTACTACTATCGTGGTAAAAGTTGTCAGGTTGAATTTCAGTTTAAAATTATCTGTTAAAATTGATTTAACAACTGATGGTCGAAAAAAAAACCGCACATTGTACATATTTTAAATTTTTAGTTTTGTCAAAATTGCATCCTAAGCATTTATTTATTTTGCTCAGATTTTTTTTATTAATAAAATAAATTGTTACCAAAGTTACTTTCAGTAAAAACCAGCTTAAAACAAAAGTTATTTTAAAGTAAGTTATTGTGGAATGCAATTGGTTTTTACATTTTTATTTTTTACTAATGAATGAGATATTTAAAAGGAAATTACAGAGACATGATTTCAGTAATAGTTTTACCGACAGCACTCTAATATTTTTCTTGTTCACATCATAAAGAACTTAGTTGTTAAAAAAGAAATACGTTTTTATGCGCCTATTTTCAATCTCACTTAAACATAAAACAAACTTATCTCCTTTAAATCATCATAAGGCATGTAATCTTGAGTGTAGAAGTTTGTTGCTGAGGTTTAGTCTAAACTAACAGTACCCGTGGCTTAAGAAAGAAGAAAAATTAGCTTAAGTTCAGCCTCCATCAGATATAACGTGGTCATGTCACGCAACAACAAACAAACATAAAAAATATATTTAGAAATCATCAAAAATAACTATAAAACAATTTTTATGGCACACATTCAGAAAAATTTAGACTGTTAAATAGGTAAAAATATGATATGTTTACAAAATACAAAACATGATATGTTTACAAAATACAATACATGATATGTTTACAAAATATATATACAAAACAATCCACCAAAAATATGCAATAGAAAAGCTGTTTTAAAATTTAAAAATATACAAATGAGTCATCGTACCCACTGTTCCACACGTGTTTATCACCTCTGTATAAGCTGATATGAAAATAAAATTCAACTTGCTTCATTAATTTCTTTGTAATCTGTATTGGCTGTTTTTCTTCCTGGTTTAGTGCAATGGCACTCGATCGCAAATAAAAAGATTGAAAAAAGAAATATATCATATATGCATACTACAGTTCTTGCTATTTGTGCATGCGTAGTTTGAGGTTTTCGTCTATGCGCGAATCGTAATAGGAGAATAATTAAAATCGCAATTATAAAACTACCTATTTTGTTTTGATATAATTTCAATGTTCTAAAATCTTTCCCAATAAATATCTTTCAAAATTATATAAATATCTCCAATATCAGTTATTTCTTCAGTGTTTCTTTTTCAAACATGCATGTTTTCAAGAGACTACATTTTATACTATTTATAGATTTATTTTTACAAGCAGATTTTCAATAATAGTTCTCAACAGAAAAGCTACGTCAGCACTCGAAGCGAAGGACTGTGGATGTAATTTGACCATCTTAACTGTTTGAGGTAACCGTAGTGTTCCTAACAAAGGGAACATTCAAATGTAAACAAAGGGAAACATTCCTCTTGTTTCCTTTTACACATAATACTCCACCGATCATGAATATCGAAGTTGTGGTGAATAAAAGAGAGGGTACCTATACCAACTCTAATTTTGAAAATGTCCGGTTTCTCGAATTAAGGGTACAGATTAATAGCTAGGTGCACGCCAGAAACCCGGGTTGAAAAAAAAGTCTCAAAATGAATCTTTTCTTTATATGTGGCAAGATATTCTTTCAGTTTAGGGCCGTGTTTAACATACATTTTAAACAGAAAAGTCACTAGCTGCTAAATATGAAAGAAGCAATTATTAGCCTGAAGTACGTTGGCGGCAGTTGGGGATTATTATACTGAGTACGAAAGTACGTACAAACAAAAACCATAATTGCAGCTTCGGTTAGTTTTGACTTCCTCGAAGGAGGGAGATGTTGAGTAAATTGGTCGCTGATTGCTTCTACATCAGGGTTCATGGACCAGGATTCTATTACTGTAATAGCATTTCACTTTGCGAATCACTTTTGTGGCATTTTGGATATAATGATTTACTCTGTTCAAATTGGATTAATCCATTGAAACTTTGCAGATCTAAAAACCTAATTTTGGTTATATTATATATCAGAAAATATTCTTTTTCTCAGGCATGATAAGGAAATCTTATGTCATGCAATTTAAGAAAATTACATAAAATCAGATTGCTCTCCTCTTTCTCGTCTCTAGGAGTGTAGGATACTTTACGTTTCTTACAATTTAGTTTCAAATTGAAAATTCATTTTAATTGTAAAAAATTAAATGTGTAACAAAACTTGGGCCGGGATACCTGGTTAATAGGGTGTTGGATTCGCATTCCTTATGTTGTATATTCGAACCCCGCCAACTGAAGACTTTATGTGTATGTGGGAGGTGGTGGATGTTTTCTTTCCTGATCATGAAGTCCTCCATGTTGAGACAATACCCCCATTGGAGATTCTGGTTCGAAAGCGATCGTTCTAGGATTCAGGTCTAAATTACGATATATGGAAGTGTCAATGAAATGTATGAATGAAGTCCGTCCAGTTAAAAGATTTGTGACGTGAGAGTAGCTAAGATATATTCTTGGCCCTAGATGGCGCTACTGAAACACGAGACGCTTTCTCGACTTAAAATCGCTGGCTTCGTCAATGGGCTTGTCTATTAGAAGTGCCATAAGAAACAACAAAACCAAACTTATTTTGTGTAGAATTAAAAATATAAAAAATAGCATCAAGAAAAAAACTAAATTCCGTAATATGTCGAAAATAGAAATTTTTTTGAAGATAATAAAAGTAACAAGAATTTTATGACTAAAAAAATAAAAGAAATGAACTATAAAAAAACTTCCGCTATAGTCTCTTCTAATTTGAAGTCAACTTTGTTGAAAACATAAAGAAAATGATTCCTTTTTTTGTAAAACTATAAACTGATACATTCTTAAAAATTATAATAATAGCTGTGTTTAAAAGAATAAATATCATCGTTTATTATGTTAAAGGAATAAATATCATTCGTTTCCTTTCATAATAAAGGCAAAGTTATTATAAGACAAACTTTAATTCAATGTCATTCTTAAAAAACTGCTTTTAAAAAATAAAAGCTTAAAAAAACACGCACATTTTGCTTTTTACAAAATTATTCTAAATTTCAATTTATAAGATGAATGTTTATTTCGTTGAAACAACTATTTTTTCATGCGTATTTCAAGTGCAAAAAACCTTTGATTTCAATAAGTCAAGATTTTGCACTTTAAACTCCAAGAAAGAAAGAAAAAAAACTGAATATTCAAAACTAATTCACAGTTAAGTTGTTTGTGCCTTTTTTTTAAACAGAATTAATTTGCAATCAAATTGTCATATTAATAAGTAACTTTATCACCAAATTATTTGAGAATAATTACTAATGTGGAAAAACGATAACCTAGTACTATAATTCTGGGAAGTAAGAAATTCCGCAAAAGAATTAATTCCATGTTAAAACAATCCGTAAATTATTACTATCATAACAATAATGTAATAATTGCAGCGATTACACTTTTAATTTTAAGAATAATTATTATGTTATTCTGCCATTACACTTTTAATT
>JAPMOQ010050981.1:829564-865233 GCA_026543055.1 Argiope trifasciata
ATATTTTTTATTATATACATGCAATTTTAATTATATATGCTTCATTCATAGTGTATATAATTCTTTCTAATGGTAGCCATTTCTATAACATAATAAAATGATTAAAAATAAAAATTCGTTATTTACCCATTTTCTAAACTTTGAATTTCAATTTTTCCATCTAAATTTATTGTAATTCAATTTTTCCATGTAAATTTATTGTATTGTAATATTGTAATTAATTATTAATTTTAAAAAAATCATTCCAAATTATGCATCTTCTCTCTCCATTTTATATATAAACAAAATTTGGCACCTGTATTTCAAACAATCTGGTCTGTAAGATGCCAACACGCAGACATCCACCTTTATTATTCACAGATGATCAGATCAGACTCTGTATTAAGTTTTATATAATTCGCAATAAAATATATATATTTATATCTTATTTTCAACTTTTACCGAATCCTGCGATTGTCCAAATAAATCTTGTTTTTCGACTGTGATGTTTTTAATTGTTTTAAATCAAAACCTGTTGTTGACTGGTACGAAACTTGATTTCTCTACAATTCCTCTGTATGTGTTGGCTTATGTACATTAAATCCGATATCGACAATGAAGTTTCATTCTTCTAGTGGGGCTTGGATGTTTAAAAAGAAAAGGGATGCTTATATATTTTACAAACCTGTAATTTTGCTTCCCAGCACGAATAGTGACATCATAAGAAAGACTATTTTGCAGTCATCTGTATTGGTTGCTACCGGTTACCAAGCCAACAATCCTAGAGCTTGGCAATAAACCTAAAGACGAATTTGATGACTGGATATAAAATGAATAATGCTCGAAACTTTGAGAATTTTGTCGATCCGTCCGTTAGAAAACCGAGATATGCCTAGTTGCCCCCTCCTGGGAACTACAAAAGACCAGCACTCTCAAGCTGCAAGAGTCGTGATAAGTTGTAATGGGAGTCGCCAAAAAGTAACGAGTCTTCGAGAGGACAGCGAAGCAATGACTGAGTGCCAGCGTTGTGTGGATTATTGCTGAACTGAGCTGGGAACATTGAGTTCTGTTGTCCACAGTGGAGGCAACTTCGCGTCGTGTGAAGTAGTGAGTCGGCAGCTAAAGCGTTGTTTTGAAAGACCGTAGAGTAAAACTCCGAGGATCTCCTCACCTGCTCGATTCTGTATGGCCACTTTATATGCTGTGGTCGATTACTACTTGTAAGCTACTGTATGCTACAGAATGCTGCTGTGTGTTCGTATCAGCTGTATATATTTGTCGCCTTTGAGCTGTCCTGTCTTTGTGTAATAAACGTCGCCATTGTTTTCTACTGAGGTCTGCTGATTGCGTGTATCTCTCACCATGCACCCACTATCCATAAGTGAATCCAACGGTGAAATTCCATGACAATATTGCCCTCATATTCCACCCACAGTTAATAATTATGAGGTTCAAAAATTATTTTTATTATTACATCAAATTGAAACGGTAATGTAACCAAACTCTGCGTTGCGAAAAATTATTTTTCTCAAAAATTAACCTTCGGGTTAAAAACTGAAATTTTTGCCAGGGTCTTCTTAACATTTTTATAAAAAATATAATCAGAAAGTTGCTGCTCCTTTTCGTTTCGAAATCATTAGGAGATTGGAATTTTGAATCTTTGATTTCTCTCTCTATGTATTTGCGTGTTTCATGTTTCCTGAGCAATTCCTTTTTGGCCCTAAGCACAAAATTATAAGATAGGTGCAATATTACTACTACTATTTAGTATTAAAATATAAAAAAATTACTTTATTTTTTAATTTCATAAATATACTAATAACGTTGTTTATTCTTGGTTAAAATTATCTTAGATAGCTTTTGCTTCGATTTGTTTTCCTTATCTTACCTACTCGCGTCAAACTCTTAAATAAACAATCAAAAATTAAAACAAATTTCTTCTAGATGATTTCTAGTTAATTTTTTATATAAGAATGATTCACATCATGGCTTAAGAGTATGTTTTCCTGCAGCTACCCATTTAAAACTATATTCATCAGTTGCTCATTTTGGACAATGCAATTTCTGGAGTAAAGGAACTATCTGGTAGGTTCATTAAAAAAAAACGTTATTAACGTAGTTTTTAAATAAGTAAATTTGTAAAAAATATGATTTATATTAATCATAAAACATTAAAACTCAAATGTATGTCTACACGGTAGTAATAAAATCCTTATTAAGTAAATAAACTATAAGTAATTACTTATTATATATTGAAATATTAATTATTCATTTATTAAAGTGAATTATATTCCACTTGACAATACATGTATAATAATTTTCTAATTTAAATTTGTCTGAAATTTAATTCGTTTCTTAATTAGTGAAGGATTTTATTTGTAAGAAAAAATCAACAAAAAATAACTATGATTAATTTTTTACAAATTTTTATACTTTATTTATCTTTTTATTAATGTAATATTAAAATAAATATTGAATAAAAATGTTTTCATTAATTCCAATTTTAAAGTTAATCACCACATGAAAAATTCATCGATTCAAAATATAAGCAAAGAAGTTTAATACAAATAAATAAACAAAATAGCGAATCACTTTCCCATTCACCAATATCGATTCTTTAGGTAAGATCCATTTTTCCCTTTCCTGGAGTCCGATTCACATGGGAAAGGTCATTGTCCTTCTGAAGGTCATTGCTCCCTCATTCCCTTTGTTATTTTACCAATATCAGAAAAGGCACACGATATTTGCGAGAGCATTCTGACAAAAGAAAAAAAAATGGTTTCTTTAATATGATTTTAATAATACTTTTCTTTGTGACTGATATGCTTTATGTAGAATATTTTATGAGAGGCAAAAGGAAAGTCCAATCAATATTTTGTATTCTACAATATAGGATAATACAGTATATTTGTAATAAAAAATTGCTATGGGCTTTCATTTCCTAGAAATTGCCAGGGTGTTTTTCAAAATCAAAATAGGTAGTCTTTCTGTAAGGAATTTGTTCAAATGCACTGGAAGTAAATCTTTTTCGTGAATTACATCTCATTCGTAGAAGTGCAAGTCCATCGAAAATCGTTACCGATCTGGATTGAACACTACAATAATGTATTTTATAAAAATGCACACTTTTTATGGAGAAAATTTTAAACTTTGTAACAAAAGAAAATGAATTTTATTGTCCATTTAATTTTTTTCTTCGTTACATTACATAGGAAAGTTTTTTATTTGAATTTATTATATATTGAATATATTTAATTATAATTTAAAGTTTCTTCTAGATTAACTAGTGAGTTAATGGGTAGCATTTCAAATTTTAATCAAACGATATTTATGCTAACTTCTTGTTGTTTTATTTCATGTTAATAATTAATATCAAGTTTTGAGACTATATTTATTCATCTGGTGATATATGAATCTTTGTAAAACATTTATTTATTTTTAGTTATTAACATATTTTCTGGCTAATAATCAATATTTAAATATAATTACTTTTAACATCAAAATGTGATTAAATCTGAGAGCCACGGTAGAAAGAATTGATTTTCCATTTTCGTGCTTCCAAAGTATTCCCGCTAGAAACGCATTACACGTGGTGTTTTTTTATGAGATATTTCTGAAATCCGATTCATTTTCATTATTGATTTCTTAAAAATATTGATATATGTCACTGGATGAATCTACTAGATTAAAATCTAAGACATATTCCAAGCACGATTTTGAAGTACAGAATCACAATAGAAATCAAATATCTTTGATTAAATGTTGAGTTCCTAATAGATTACCTTAAGTAATTCTTACATACAAAGAATTTATCTATTCTATTTTTATTCTTTTCGAAGAAGTTGCCAAACCATCAGTTGAATCAGCTTCTTCTTGGCTTAGTAAGATTTGTTTTCTCCATGCTTTGTTCTCCATTTGATACAGATACTCCTTTCAGCAGTTGCAATCATCTGTCTGAGGTCGAAGGTCATTTATCTTGTTCTGAAAGCTGAACTCAGCATTTCAATGACATAAGAGGCTTAAAAAATAAAAGTAAACTTCGCTGAATGGCATTTAAACATTTAAAAAAATGAGTGAACTGATCGTTTTCAAAATCTGTGAATAATTAACATAATAAAAAGGTATTATGTATTGAAAGTTTAGCTCCACATTTCTGAAAGCATACTGGTATTCATAAGGTTTTGCAGGCTGTAAAGTTAGATTCTATTTAATTCTTTACATGTTGTGTTATAAGTAAATTAAGGATATAAAATTTTCAATTTAAACAACACACATCTTAAATAATAAAGTACAAAAAAATATTTAAAAAATTCTTTAGATTTTTTTTCATATTTTAGTTTTTGCAATTCATTAGCATCATGATAATTATTCATTTCAGAAAACCGAGATCGGCATTTTTTAATTCCACTTGGATAGAAGAATCCGTTGGGGCCAAGTTTTAACGATGAATTTTTTTCCATTCAGAAGTAAAATTACACCTCTAGACCACAGCTACCTTAATTTCAGCATGAAAGTGCGGGGGGGGGTGGGGGATACAAAGAAAATTTTAAAAATCACTGCAGAAAAATTTTATACCTTTGATTTGCATTCAAAACCAATTCTGCAGATAGTATAAAGCAAAATTGCATATTTTTTTCCTTATTAAAATGCTCGATATTTTTCTGTAATATAGTTTTCTGAATATTAAAAGTATCTCACCCAAATAAATCTCATAGATATGGTACCCGAACTTTGTGCGAATCTCTATTAATTTCTGTATATATTTAGATCAATGTTGACAAATTTGCACTTAAAAGTATCTAAACAAGAAGCTAACTTCGATAAATTAAAATATCTATGAATTCTGAATACATAATTTAAAATACAATTAATTACATATCTTAAATATATTTTACTTCGACAGTCAAATTATAGTTTAACCGCTTAATTTTTCTGCTCGTATGCTACACGTGGATTGATTGATCAAATTTTAATAATTGTAAGCAGAAAAATAAACCATTCATAACGATTATAATGCAATATTAAAGTTACTTTGAATGCATAGATAAGTCAAGTACTCAATGAATTTCCATTCGAATCAAAATAAGAAAATATTCCCAAAATAGATGGTGTCGTCTTGTAAGATAGTAAAGAAAATAAAACAGTTAAGTGAATAATGAATTTCAAAACTAATCTTTATTTCGGAACTAATGCTTTTTCTTCTCTCTATTAGAAATGGCAGATAAATCAATTCTTACAAGTGAATTTAAATTATTTACTTTAAGATAAATTAAGAGGAATTTTGTGCTCTATCGTAAATTTATATTAAATTACTTTAAAATGATAAAGTATCTAAAAAATTTTTGTTGTCTGTATTGCAAAAAATTCAAAAGAAAATACATATGTATATCTGTATCAAGCTTCAAAATCCGATTTTTACAGACGTATATTCAATTATTTGATAAATATCCTGTTGTCAGGAAAATGCAATCAGTAATTATAATAAACGTGTTTGTTCTAACATGTTTTTGATACGATAAAGACTTAATATAATGCTGCACAATATGGGATCTCAAACCGTTTGCGTGTAAAATGAAAAGGCTTCTTTCTATTTGGCAGTGGGAGTTGCGTGAATCAAAATGTGATCCTCATGTCTCACAAATTCGATAGAGTAAGAGATCACGCAAGTCTTTGGTCATCCATGTTCTGGACACGGTATTACTCTCTTTTAATAATAATCAAAGGGGAAACTTTGAGGTTAAAGACCTTGCTTGAAAAATTCTTTCCATGCAGATAGCTTTTTTTGGTGCACGTTTTTCTTTATAATTATTTTTTGCAACTATTTTTTGTGCGTGTGTGTAATGATATTTTAAAGGTTAATTTAATCTGAATTAATTTCAATTTTTAGCACAATTTAGCCCATATTAATTTCATTCTAAAAATATCTCTTATTTCCTGATTCAATGCCACATTAACTATTTGATTCATTCAAGAAATGCTTTGTAAAGTTCTTTAGTCACCGATTCTCACTGTGCGAGTGATTGATAAAAATTTCTGACCTAAACGAATATTTTTCCGAAAAAAGATCCTTGTGTTTCCCCTGCTTTGAGAGACACATGTGCAGAAATCCTCACGAGAAACTTAATAGTCTATAAGCACTTTGAATAAAATTTTCCCCATCAAAATAAGCTATTTAAGACCCGGGATAAAATGTTCGAGAGCTTTCCCTCATTCCTCGTTTTTCCGTTCTGTGTGTGTCGTCGCTTCTGCTGTGCAGAACATGCTTGCTTCTTCGTAATGAAATTTATATTATATTATATATATATATATTGAAATTAAGGGGCGCTTGAAAATGAACTTTTAAGGGAATTAGGAATATTTCGATAATGATAATCATTAAAATTTGAATTAAATTTCCTTTTAAAAGTATGAATAAAAGATTTGTTTGGATAAAACGGTGCTACTACGGGTGTTCTTTAGTAAGTGCGTTGAATGGAATCAGCTTTAACTAATGTAAAAATTGCTCGAAAAAAATTAAAAAAATTAATAACTTGAAAATGGATTTTTAAAAGAACTCGAACTGTCCCGACAATGAAAATCATTAAAATTTAAGTTGTAAATAAAATGAGGGGGTTGCAAATTAATATTAAGTATTTCATCAATATAAAAAATGATATTTTAATCTTAAAATAACATAAAAATAAATATTTCTTATAGATCTGGTTTATGACACCAAATTGAAGAAGTATTAAGACGCCATGATCTACGAAATCATGTTCCCCGAACGGTGCGCTTAGGAAAAAGGAATTTCTGAATAAAAGTACTTCAAATTTAAAATAATGTATGAATAAAGGCTCAGTAATTATGACAAACATCTCTTCATTTTCATATAATTAAACAAAAAGTATTAATAAATATTGAACGCCCTGAGTCTTGAAAATATAAATAACAGCCTTCATTAAAAAGAAAAAAATATAAATATAATAAAATTTACCACTGTGTGTTTGCAAATATTGTAATGTAATATTTCATTAAAATGGAATAAGGAGAATATTTTTTTTACGAATCGAAATTTCCGAGATAGGAAAAATACGCAAAAAAGAATTTTAGAAATTCCTTTCATCCGAGTATACCGTATTGTAATCAACGAAATATTCGAACTCGATATTCTGATGAACTTCTAACTTTCAGATTTCCTAGTCTACAAAAAACACATTTTAGGTTTTATATTTGTCTGTGAGCAGCATATAGACAACTGATAAATCAAACACGCTCTCTGATAGATGGTAAAAATTTTGTATATAATCTTTACCCCAAAATTGCAGATTTTTATAAATTTTGAACGATATCAATTCAGTGGAAGTATGGCTAATCAAATACAAGTTAAAAATAACTATACAAAGAAGAAAGCGATGGCAATAAAATGGCAATATAGATTTATCATCTAAAGTGTAGATACGTATCAACTTTAGAATCTATTCAGAAGTTGATAGCTTATCGGTCTATATTTTTAAAACAAATAAAAGTGTTATAACTCCAAAAGTGCAATGGCTTAACTATATTGGTATATGCTTTTTTGATACAATTGTAGTTCTGTATCTAATTTTGATTTCAATCGATTGAAAATGACATCCAATATACACATTTGGTGTTCTGCTACTTGTGTATTAATCGTGACCCATCAATTATTTTCCAAAGAACGCCTGCTAATATCTTTCATAACTATCATTAGCAAATGAAGACAGTTAATAATGCATAAGAATGCTTTTAGAGAGAATACGAAAAAATTTCGTGAGGACCCCTCTCCCTAATTAAAAGTCAATTTATTATCTTTCAGTTTTTCAAACTTATATATTAGTTACATTATAACAGGGGAATCACTGTTTAAAAAGAACGCTTTCACAGCAAAAAACGGTGTTATTCCAACAATTTCTCAATGCTAGCTAAAGATTTTCAACTACTTTATCCAGTGATCTGTGTTTCACCTGTCAGCCAAGAAAGATACCGGTGCATCGTCAAATTTAAAATCGTCTAATTGTTCCTGTCCTACCTGTGTTTTTAAATGTAGTCGAATGATAAACATTACTCAAATTCTGGCATCGTGTTCTACAGATTTCTATAACCATTGCAGAGTTTTTGGTTGTCAGTAATTTTAATGCACTGCAAGTGCAGATGGGCAGTGTTCATGAAATTGAATGCTCCAATCACAAAACCTGAAACTAAAGCCACCTTCATAATTGAAGAATATCTCGATATATACAGATTCCATTAATTTATGAAGTTTTAAATTTAAAAAAAAACTTTTGAGCATTCGATTTTTGCACAGAATAAACAAGAATTAAAAAAATTATCAATGGTGTTTAAAATCTCATGGTTCTTTTCTGTATTTGTAATGTCATTTGGCATCACCAAAATATCCTGCTTTTCTATGCGTTTCTGCTTTTAATTTGAATCGTTAAAGGCCAAAGGAAAATTTATTTTTCTCTGACTTTAACTCTTTTTGTTAAATTTCGAAGATTAAGATCATTTTCTTTTACTAAGGGATGGATGAAATAGTGAGATGCACTCTTTTTATGATTCCACAGGTACTGCATATCTTAACACCGTGTTATAATATCTTTAGGATGGTTTTCATGCCCGTATTGCTTTGTATTTTTGGTGTATTATTTTACCAATGCACATTCACTTCTTTTAAACTAATTCTTTTTTAATTAAATTAAACTTTTACAAATTTATTCTGGAATAGAAATTTTAAACTAAATATATATAATTAAGCTAATATAAATATTCTTTACAGTTTATTATTACAGTTAGCAGTATCGTTTATTTCATTTTCCTCATTATTTATTACTTCATGCTAATATAAATAGCTTATGACTATATATTTGTTAGTATACGTTATATAAATGTATAACAGGGGAACAGAATTCTTTTTATTAATACAAACAATTCCGTTAAAATCGTATAATGTATTTCAGTATAGTATTCTCCAAAACCCCGGATTAACTTGGATTACAAATCTTTTGTTGTCTTCCACTTTTATAAATGAAATTGATTGCTTTAGGTTTGAAATTTCAATAATATGAAAACTCATTTCAACAGTTTATCGTGAAAAAGCGGAACTTATATTTATTTTACTCTGGATTTTTATCCACTTCTTCACTATTAAAAAAAAGCTTCCGAAAATAACTTCTTAAAGTTTATAATATTCTAAACATTTTTAAATGAGGATTTCCCATTAATATCAACCATTTTTTTAAAATTTTAGATCAGATTTATGTTAAGTATGAGAATATAGAATCTCTTGCTGATATTTTTATGATTAATTTTAATTTGAAAATATTTCAAAGTTGACTACATTTTTGAAATATCTTCCAAAGTAGCATTACCTTTGAAATTTATAGTGATTTAAGTTCACTATTCGGAATAGTGTAATTTCTCTGAGAATGTAATGAAAAACAGTTTCTTTGATCCAAAGAAACATGACAAAAAAAGGTAAGCTACAACCAAAAAGTAACCTTACAAAATGTTACCAACCTAGTCAAATGGCAGCACGCGTTAGTTTGAAATTATCGGTTCAGTTTAAACTGTTCATCTTCTGAAGCTTTCATTTCATGTTTTGAAAAAATATTAGAAATCAAACTTGTAAGCTGTTTTAAAATGAAGAGCCATTTTTGATTTATCTATATCACTTTAATATAACTGGAGTCTCGCAATACTTGATATTATCTAGCAACGCAGATGCCTTTATGATAAATCTCTTAAAGCTTTATTTTTTCTCATTAAATCTGCTGCTTTGCAAAATTTACATCAGTAGAATTAAAGAAGAGATTTTGACAATCTAAGAGTTCACTCAATGCATTTAAAACAAAAATTGTTTCTTTTTAGGGCAATGGAAAAGCATAAATTGTTTATTTTTTAAGTCTAACAAATTTTAAAAAATAAAGTGTTCACCAAAAATCAATCAAAGACATCAAAATTTTTTTTTTTAAATCTTGTGAGTTTCTTTATTAGGTTTTATTATATTTCATTAATTAAACCATGATGGAAAAGAAGTTGACAGAAAATCAGAATTGCACAGGGAAATACTTTTTTATCACAAATAAATACACACACTTAAGTCTTCAGAATAAACAACGTGAAAGCTTTAATAGTTAATATTTACAAATTAAAACATAATAATAGCTTATTAAACAAAAAAATTAAACCATAGAAACTTAGTATATCAGTTCTCAAGATATGTATAGTATATTGGATAAAATATGGGAAAATGTATTTCTTAATATATTTAACATTGAAAATATGGACTGGTCTTGCATTTCAATCAACATATAATTTCTAAATTTTATATTTTATAGAGATGGCTTGATTCTAAAACTCTAATAATAACAAAATCCTTCAAATCAAAGATTACGCAAATGACTCAAAATATGGTGCAAAATAAAGCATGTAGACTTCAGTCTTTTAATTCGTTTTATTTTTCAGTTTCATCTTCTGTAAAAATTTAAGATAATAATAAATCATTACTACCTCTGTAAATTAATATTTTGATTAAAGAAAAAAATCAAGCGCTTTCTTTTTTTTTACTGTTTTTTGTATGAATCGGATATCTGCTAATATCATTGCTCTAATTTCTATTCTTTTCTTTTATAGCATAAACAAAATATTATCCACCGAGATTTGAAAGCTGAAAATGTCTTTATCAGTGGCAATAACGCAATCAAATTGGGAGATTTTGGTTTCAGTACAAGAGTACAGAATCCTAGAGAAGCCCTGCTTACCTTCTGTGGTTCTCCACCTTATGTTGCACCAGAAATATTTCAGAACGAAAATTATGTTGGCCCTAGCGTTGATATCTGGTCTCTTGGAGTCTTACTTTACTTCATTACCACAGCATCACTGCCATTTAAAGGCGACACAGTCTCGGTTGTTAAAAGAAGAATCCTCTCAGGGGTTTTCCCAGTTCCTAAATTCGTATCAAAAGAATGCAACGATCTCATACGAGGACTTTTACAGTTAGATCCAACGAAAAGATTCACTCCAATGCAGGTCAAAAACAGTTTGTGGTTGAAAGGAGTAACATTTCCCATTCCAAGAAGTGGAAGGAATACAGCTCTCGAAAAGAAAGTAGTGGAGATATTGAAGAATATGGGTATAACGGAAGATGTTCTGTCCGATCATAAGTTGAAAGGAGCCAAAAGTAATGTTGCTGGAACCTATCGAATTCTTATGCATAAAAATGAAGAAAAGTTCTTCGTGGATGAAAAGGAGAAAAAGTTTAAAGCAGCCATTCTTTCTTGCCCAACGTTTCAGTCAAAAACATGCACAATTCTGTAGAATTATTTTGTTGAAGAATAAAAACTGTTTACGAAAATAATGATGAGCGTTATAAAAGATATAGTCTCATTTGGAATGATTAATTGGACACAGTTATGCAATCGGTAACTGACATTTTATGGATTTCAGGCTCACTTTTGAAATTTGGACTATCTGCGAGTCTGATGCGAAAATTGAACCAACTTCATTTTTTTTTTTGTTTAATGGACAATTTACATAGACTGTAATAAAATTACATTATAATACAATACAAAGAAACATGCTAATTTTAGGAAAATATAATATTAGAATGTTTTGTGACATTTTGCAAAAACAGCTGTATAAATTTTTGAGCAATTATTCAACAGTCGTCCACTGTAGAATAATTGCATGCAGTTGTCCTCAAATTAATCAAAACTATACTAATATCTAAAAAAAGCATCTTTTTATGGAATAAATGTCAAAGTCTAATAGAATAATATAAAAACTAAATAAATGGAATAATATAAAATTTAATTAGCTTTCAGGAATATTTCAAGTTGTGAATTTGCATTCAGAAGGAGAAATGGATGCCAAGTGAAAATCAATTTTGCAACTGGAAATAGAGCATAATTCTAAAATAGCATTTTCCATTAGAAGAAAACGATGGAATTTAAGAAGTTTGTATTATTTATAAAATAAAGCATATATATATATATATATATATATATATATATATATATATATATAAATGAATCTTTGCATTATTTTTATTGTATTTAAACGAGTAAAAAATACAATTTAAGACAATTTGTTTTCATTTATTAAGTAGTATTTATGGATTTTTAGTAATTTCATTAAGTGCAATTTATATTTTAAATTAGTTTAATAAAAATGAATATAATTTATCATTTTTGAATGAAAAATTTCAAAATAAAAAAGTTTTGATCAGTGCAATAGATATTTTAAATTAGTTTAATAAAAATGAATATAATTTATTATTTTTTGCATAAAAAATTTCACAATAGAAAAGTTTTGATCACTTCCATCTTTTTTTATAATTAACTAGTAAATGAATTTTTCTTCTATTTGTCTCAACACTTAATCATATTTAATTGCAAATTTTAAAAAATATTGATTCAAACATTGTTATAATAAGCTTATTTTCTAATGTAAATCAAAATACATCGTCTTTATTTAAATCACTCCCTTTTCATCCGAGAAAAATGTTTCAATTTAGAAATAGCTCCGCATCTTTTACTTCTATTGTTTAATTTGTGGCATTTATGAAAGGAATGTTTCTGAGCTCCTTAATCCTAAAATCCCTAGACACCCATGGCATAATTCCCCCAGCCTATTTTGAGAGTGTTTTCTTAGTTTAAAGGGATAATCAGAAACCCACATGTATAATTTCAGAGATTTCTACCCTTAGAATGTTTAAATTATAAAATTATTATTAGCAATATTATGAAAGAAAGTAATTGATTATATTTGCAAGATATTTCTAAATATTTCATGAAAACAACTAGGATGAAATTGAAGTAGTGAATCTACTGGAGTTTTCTCCCTTCGGCTATCTGGTAAGTGTCCACAATACAGATTCCTCCTGAAGAACTTCTGTTCATCAATCGGGTTCAATATTCAGTTTTAGTGATAAGACCATACATCGCATGTTTATTTAGTTTATATATAAATTTATGTTAACATGCACACAGACAAATAGTTTATCTAATGAAAAAAAATTCCGAATGAAAGCTACTTCACATTTTGAATATAAAGCTTTTAAACAAAAAAAATATTCATCCAGCTCTCTGCATTCGAGTTATCACATTTCCTATCGCAAGTATAGTAGCATTGACAAACATGCCTTCGGCGATGAAGTCCAAAATCGGTACAAATCTATAATTCAGGCGATAAAATCAAATCCATAATTTCATTGATATAGTTCATTGCGTTGTTTAGTTGACATACTCATATGCATAGTGACGGACAAATTTCCAGCAGAAGGATTGTCAAAGATTTGGAAGAAATATATAATTTGTTTCAAGGACAGCTTAATGAATTTCATCCACCCAACTTATTACTCTTTCATTCAGTTCACACTTAGAAATAATTTCCAAAATGTTTTTGGAACTCGAGAAAGATCAAAAGGCAGATAATATTCAAAATCTCGAAGGTGAAATTAGTATGTTATAACTATAAAACGTGTAATAATAAAGTAAATAAAAGTTCCTCTCGGAAGGCAACAATTTTTCTTTTACATTTCAATTACTATCAGGCAACATAAAATTGTTGATATTTCAAAACTTGGGCTTGAAAATCTTTTTCCAGATTCTTTAACTTCTGAGATATTGCAATATCGAAAAACTTTAAATACAACACTTGTTAGTCTTAATGAGTTAGTCTAATTTGGCTAATTAGATTTATTTTTCTATCTTCAATATAGCGAAAGTTATAACGAAATGAAAGTTTCAATACCCCACCTTTTCCAGCCTTTAACTTAGATGGGCCATTTACGAAATTGATCTAAAATTTTACATTTCTATCATATTAAATAGGCATTATAAAATTTGGTCGAAACCAGTTAAAATTTAAAAACGAAATTACCGTAATTATTCTGTTCATAGGTTAACATGGGCAAGTTGTTATACTTTATGTATTTTTGAACGAAGGTGAGTTTTGGATTCTAGGGACCGTGATGAGTAAGGAATTTTTAAAAAATTCACGAAATCTTATAAACATTCTAATAGGCCGTCTTCCTGTAGGAATCTGCCCGAAATAAAAGAAATTTTACAAATAGCTCTTATTAATTTTTCGGATTCGGAATAATCAATTATCGCAGGAAAAAAATTACAAATTCTGTAATCTTTATATGTTGAATGAATTCAATGAAGCTCGCGATTTTGTATCTAAATTGGATCGAAACAATTTTAGAAAGCTCATGTTCCTTCAAAAGTGATCACAGGAGCTCCGTTGAAATCTGAAAGTGTATCTTTTCATAAAATCGATGAATACCTTTAAATAAACCACGAAAATATAAAATCTTAGAATAGCATCGAGAAACTAGCTATATTGTACCTCCATATAATGATAGTCAATTGCAATTATCATTTGCAGTTCACAATTACATGAACAGAATTTACGAATCATAAGGGGTTCTCTGATGTGCATACATTGTTTTAAACTTCTTATTTATATTTTGTTCCCATCTTAATAGTAACAATTAAATTCTTAGTTTCAAAGTTTATTAAAGTTCATATTCAAATTTTGTAATTGATATCCGATACTCCAAAGTTGTCTAATCTCCATACACAATAGCCTCGATCTTTCATAATATTTCATTCTGTCGATAAATTCTTGCTTTGGGAGCTTATCGTTTGCTTCAAATTTGTTCTCTTTCTACTGGATTGATTTTTTTTAAAAAAATAGCTGTTCTTTAAATTATTGATTTTTTTTTAATTTTGCACAAAGCTGTGCAATCAATTTTTGCAATAGATTTCACGTTACAATGAGAGAGCATAGTTAAATTCGGTATTTAAGATGGTGGGGAAAAGAATAATTCTATATGAGATATTGGTATTGAAATAGGAAACGGGGAAAAGTACAGTTATAGGAGTGGGTAATGCTTCGGGTCAGAGTTATTGCGTTGCTTGAGTGGGTAATGTGTGGAGTCGATAATGCTTGGAGTTCCCGGTAATCGTGCTGTTGGAGTGGGTGATGCTTGGACGCGAGTTACTGTCCTGCTGGATTGGGTAATGCTTGAACGCGAGTTACCGTGCTGCTCGAATGGGTAATGCTTGGAGTGAGCTCTGTTGGTATGGGTAATGAATGGCATGCGATTTTTGTGTTGTCGTAGAATGCATTAGATGTGCGAGTCATGAAACGAGATATATTTGTAGAACTTGGAAACTTAATTATGGTAAATAAGACATAGTAAAAAGCACGGAATGTAGAAATAAGTTGTGTATGTCATGAAAAGTATTGATTATATGTGGATGTGTATAAATGCATGAAAGCCGGATTGTGTGAAAGTGTCTGATGTGTACCATTAAAAGTATGGACTGTGGATGTGTGTGGAGTGAATAGGACAATCATGGTAGAAGTATTCATTTAAATATGGCTACTAGATACGAAATGAATGTTGATGAATTATAGTGTGGAATGTGAGCTGGAAGTCGAAGTAAATGTGTAATGTGTGAAAGATGCGAGAAATGCATTGTTGATTATGAGTAATCTATAGATTGAATGATTTGTTTTTTAGTGGGCGAATATGGGGTTCGAAAGGGAATTTAGTGAATTTATCGATGCCGATCATTTCATTTTTTTTCTTTGGGAAAAATATTACTAGTCGTTTTTTTTTGTTTGTTTTTGAATAAGTACACCTAAAAAATGGAAGAAAATCACATTGTCGAATTCTTATATTTTTTTTATTCTATGACAACATTTTCAAACACTTGAAGGTGATATTAGAAATTTAAAGGAAAATACATTTAAGCAAGATATATATATATATAACTTTCCCTAATACTAAGATTTTGTCAATGACAAGACACCCTAATGCATAATCTTTCCTTTCTCACAGCTTCTTATAATGGTAAATTTTCTGTGGTTAAAAAATACATACGTTATAGTTCAAGTTCGTTGGGTAATATTCTTATTTTCAAGGTTTATAGCATCGATCTGTGCACTTCCGACTATTCTATCAATGGAAATTCCCATTGTTACAATGAGAGAGCATAGTTAAATTCGGTAACCGTCCAAGCATTACCCAATCTCTCTCACAAGCTCTCACACAAAGTATTATTAATTCCAACTACAAAATAGATCTCACACTACGCATTACTAACTCACATTTCACATTCCTATCTTCTCTTCTATCAAATCTCTTATTCAACATATTAGTTAAAGCTAGTTTCAATATTCAAATACCATGCATTACCCACTTTCATTACTATCCCCAATGTTAACGTTATAAGCTACTACAATTACTATCCATAACTTTCACTCCATATAAATCCCATTATTCTCTAACTCCTAATATTATACATTAATATAATTTACAGTTCTAACATTCCCTATATCGTACCAGTTTTCAA
The DNA here is from genome assembly GCA_026543055.1 of Argiope trifasciata. Lineage (NCBI taxonomy): Eukaryota > Metazoa > Arthropoda > Arachnida > Araneae > Araneidae > Argiope > Argiope trifasciata. The sequence goes on from JAPMOQ010050981.1 coordinate 845,914, forward strand.
TCCATTTATTGAATAACAATTATAGAACAGAGCATTCACTATGCCATTATGATTTCAAGTATTTACATCTAGCAATATTCAAGAAAACACAAAGACAGGATTCAAAGAATTACATCATTAATCTGAAATAATTGTTGACGACTTTTATAAAAAACTTTAGCATTTTTTTTCAATGTGTGATACCATAACGAATTCTATTTTATATATCACGAGCCAAGTTACCAATAACGTTTTCTGAAATTGATAGAATAAATTTTTATGGTTTTGAAATACCATTTATGAAATATTTCGGTGCACGAAAAAAATTTCTACAACATTTGATATCTTTCTAGATTCGTCTGTCAATAAAGCAAATTTTCTATAACGATAGACTTCTTTAAATAAAAATTTGATATCTTTAAAACAATTATGCAATACACATGAGAGAGCATCTTACGATACGAAAATTTTTCTGAATTAATTGATAACTTCAAGTAATAATTATGCTCGACAGTCTTTATAATACGTGACAGATGTTAACTCGATGTTATCCGAATCGACATTCTCGCAGTATTTGCAGTCATTCATCGATTTACTGAAAACAGGCGCATTCAAATTACTTCGTAATTTCTGTGATTCTTTTGAGAAACCCAAATTATCTAAAAAAACTCTTGGGATCTAATTTGGATATAAAATCCTGAGATCGAATGAATTCAATCTATCCTTGAATTTACCTTATTGTTTTAACGCGGTTTCCTTTCATTTCTTATGACTAAGGATTGAAAATCAATTACTAATATCTATTCATCCTTTCCATTCATTCTCTTTTCGAAACTGCTGAAATTCTAAATATGACTGGAAATTTATTGCAAAATTCTCTTACTATTGGGATTTTCTAGTTTACATATGCAAAATATAGTTATTCCAAATTTTTGACTATTCAAATGTTAATACTGAATTTGAAAAGCGTTTTAGAATTTATTTTTTATGAGGAAATTCGATAGCTCAAAAACTCAACAAGCAACAGGGATAAAATTCGCTAAGTGGTCATTAAACAAAACTATATTTCTGTCAAACTTTGTGTATTCCTCTTGCTCGAAGTCTGTCTGTCGATCACTATGCATATTAGCAAGTTTACTGAACAATGTAACGAATTGCATCTATGAAACGGATACGATATTATCAGAATTATGGATTTAAATCAATTTCAGACTTCATCGTTGAAAATTCTTTTGTCAAAGCTTCTATCTGCATGAATATGAATGCGATAACTCGAATGCACAGAAATGGCTGGATTTTAAGAATTTTACATTCAAAATCAACATGGCTCTTACTAATTGATAAATTTGTTAGAAGATAATCTTGATGTCCAGGTGAGCAAGACACCTGAAACAGGAATTATATAAATAGAAATTCGGTCAAATTCTATGTCAAGTATTGAACTCGATCGATGAACAGTAAGTCCAAAATGCATATGCTATTCTTTTAACAACAATAAGAAACCAAAGAAAGCGCATTGTACACTCGCACGAAAAAATTAAAGTAAAGCACTTCAGATGATTTCATTTCGTAATTTTACATAAATTGTCTTTTCAGAATATTCAGAAGTATTCCACAAGTATAACCAAGCCAATTTTTTAAATGACCATTTTTCAATCAATTCAAGCCAATTTTTCAAATGACCATTATCTCAATACCGAAACTGATGTAGGAAAATATTCCAAGGCATAAAATTTATTAAACATTTTTTTAAATTATTTTCAGAAGTTAAAAATAAATTAATACACACAATTTAAAGAATGTATAATAGCTGATTATTGTCAAATTAGTTCCTCTTCCTAACCCAAGATGGCAGCGCATTGCCATTGTCTTGAAAGTTATACAGAAAAGATTTCTTGTTTGTTTTGCAGTCAAGGAGAATGTAAATGAGACGCTCTCGTTAATGTGAGCGATGGAGAGGGAAAGCAGACAGGATCTCGAGGGAAAGCAAAACAGATTAATGAACAGTGCAGAAATATATCTTTAGGGAAATGGCCCTTACATTAGATAATCATACTAATGATTTATGTGGAATGTGCTAAAGGAAGCAGATTTTATAAATCATAGTTAGTACAGTAAAAAAAGATCGTGTAAATAATGATTTGAGGAAATAATACACATGATTTCATTTTCATTGTAGTGTTACGAACCTGTAATTTTGCTTTTCCGAGCTAATACTGTCATCGTAAGGAAGACAGAATAGTGAATGGGTGTGACGTCAGAGGTCCCAGGGCATGGTGAAAAACTTGGCGACGAATTGAGCGACAAAATGGATAATACCCGAAACATCGATAATTTTCCCGATCCGTCTATTTGGAGCCAAGACGCATCCAGAATGCTCCTGATTGATCCAGAAGATTTTAGCCCTGCCGTCCGTCACTGTACAAGGCAGCCAGCCTGCAGAGTATGTGGAATCAAGCCAAAGCTTGACGGTCTGAGCAATCGAGAATACAAAAAGCGGGGTGGAATTGAACCGAAAATACCTGAACTGAGAGGTCTTGGAAGCTGAATGAAGTACGGCGGTGTTCGACCGAGTATACCAAAATAGAGAGGTCTTGAACTGACTCCTGAACGGAGGACTGCTGGATTGCTGTATGGCTCATTCTGACGAAGCCGTTGTCGTGTGTTGTAGCCCGTTGTGTCTTCGTCGGAAACGGAGCTGTCCTGAACTGAGGAGTAGTCCCGTTGTGTGAAGTAGTGAGTCAGCAGCGAAGGCAAAAAGAGACAGAGGCGTAGTTTCAGACAGTTGGGGGAGACCTATGTCAGCGTAGACAGAATCCTTTAAAGATTCCCACTCCTGATGAATCCTGTCTGGCCGCTTTAAGAGCTGAGACGTTGTCACTACGGAATTTCTACTTGCAGACTACTGCTGCTATTGTGGGCTACTATCTACAGTGTGCTGTAATGTGTGTTCGTATCGGCTGTTTATAGCTATATACTGTACATAGTAGTGCTGTTAGTATTTGTCGTCTTTATGCTATCCTGTCAATAAACGTCGTCTGTGTTGTGTCGTCTACTAAAGGACTGATCATTGTGTGTGCTCATCATCTCATCTATGACTCCAAACACACCCACTATACAGGTAAAAAGAACCCGACGGATTGAGGATAGGAAAATCCGTAACAATAGAAATGAAAATTACTGTTGCCAATTACAAATAAAATATTTCTTTGAATTACGGAAGAAATGGTACACCAATTAAATTTGAAATTAAATAGATTATTTTTTATTTTAAAAACAATAAATAAAAAATAAAATCTACTATCTCAAATTTCAATGTATCATGTGAGAAAATCTCTCTCTGTATGATTTAAATATCACCGCATGCGTAGTCTGATAACCTCGTGATTGTTCATTCATGACTTAAGAATTCAGTGAATGAATAATTTGGGAATCAAGTTGCAACTTTAGTTGGTAATAAATTACCAAATGCGACAACCTCCAGCATTGTTTTCTAATACACCTAAATGCGAAAAATCAATGCTTCAAAAGCGATAAATCACCAATTTGTTGCCTGCGCATTTTGAGATTTTAAAACTTCAAACCAAAATAACATATTCTCACATGATAATAATATTTTTGGAGGATATCTAAAAAACGCTAAAAGGGAAAATAGTTTATGAATTGAAATTTTATTAAACTTTTATTAGGTGACCATAATTTTCTTCCTGCTATAAGTAGTATATGAAATTTTAGTAAGATCGGACATTGTAGATTTTTATATTCGATAAATAATCCTTTATAAAAATTGATGTTACAACATATTTATATTAAAAATGAATTACAATTAAGAAAAATAATTTTTATGCTATTAATTATAATCAGTGTATAAGCTGTATTTTTTTATTATTAAATACCAGTATTATTTTTATGTTTAGCTTCTGACGTTCTAAGATTAAGTAGGAGCCAATTTATATTCATAATAAAAGAAAATGATGTGTAGGTAGATGACTGTGTGCTGATGTTGAACAAGACAGACCGTATGGGAAAAATGAGACTAAGAAACTCTGAGATTTTTTTTAAAACACCAAATAATTAAGGAGGAATTCTGCATTTACAGTGAAAATTCCCTAGAATATTATCATCAAGTAACTTTTTAATTTTTAAATGATTCCAATATAGTTGTAGGGTTATGTTTTCCATATATTTCGCTATTTTAATAAAGAAATTTATAGAACTTTCAGAAATACTTCATTTAAAAGAAAGGCAAACCAATATTCTTCATTCATTAATCATTAATATCAGTTTTCTGCTTAAGAGTAAATATATATATTCAAAATATTCTTTACTGTCTTATTTTCATTGCTTTGTAAGATTTTTTCCTTCAATTCTGAATATTATTTCCCCCCTCAATTAAAAGAAATTTATTTTTTAGAAAGATTTATTATATACTCTTGAAGACTTGATTTTTATCTATGATCTTAAGAAATCATGTGTCTACGTAAAGCAAAGTGATTTACTCGGAAATTATGTCATTAACAAAGCATTTTCTATAACGAATGTATATTCATTTTATGCTTAATAAGGTGTACTAATTATTATTTATTTGGGGATCATGCAAATCCCTCCAAAATAATTAAATCTGTTAGCGTTCAAGCATTCATTCTAATATTTTTAACAGTTGAACTTAAAGGGAAAAATAAATCATGACTTTTATTATATTCAAAACATGCATCAAAATTTAATTCGTATATCAGCGTAATTCCTTGTCCAATTCCTACGATTAGTTCACACTCTCCCTATATATATGTTTATTTATATATCTTGCTCAAATTTTCAGTCGTTCATAATATACTTTTTATTCATCCACTCAAGTTCAGATACATTTTTTGAAACTGTAGTGGATGACGATGTTAATACAGTTTTTTAATATTAACTCATTAATTTAATTTAATTTTAATACTTTAAATAGAGTTCTAGCAGTTTGTAAGGAAAATGGAAATCAATAGGCAGTGGCTCTATCAGTAAAATGCAAGGATTTCTGTATTTATCACGTGAAAGTGAAGAAAATGAGTTCAAATCTTGCGAAAATCAGTAATTTTTTTTCTAATTATTTAATTAAAATTAAATAAAATATAAAATTTATTTCTTGCCCTAAGTAGGAATTGAATTTAAAAAATATATTGCTTGTTACTCTTTTTCTTTCGTTGAACAATTAATTTACTTATTGATCTTTCGAAGCAACTAAACCTAATATGTTTAAATAAGTACCACAAAACTCACAAGTTTAAGAGAACACGTATTTTCTCTACTCTTTTGAGTCAAATTCCATAATTTTATTATTTTTCTTCCAAATGGTTTTAGGTGTTCGAAAAATTATTAACTTAGTTTCTGAAATAGACTAATTAACTTAATAAAAGAACTTATTTCCTTAAATAAAAGAAAACTTACTTTATTTTCTACTCTGCTTTTCTTAAATAAAAGAAAGTAAGTTTTCCTTTATTTAAGAAAAGCAGCGAGAGCGCTTGTCCATCACTTTTACAAAAGTGTCATGTAATTGCCAAAAAAAGGAAAAGGAAAAATGAAAGCTTTCTCCATAATAGGGGGATGGATATATTATTTCTTGCTCTTTGCTGGAAGTTTTTAATAGAATTTGAAGCAAAATTGCTATTGCATTAAAATTATATACTGCTGGTGTGTGTGTGTGTGTGTGTGTTTGTGTGTGTGTGTGTGTGTGTGTGTGTGTGTGTGTGTGTGTGTGTGTGATGTTGGGGCTTCCTACTAGATTACTTAACTAATTGGCCTATCCGCGCAACTATTCTCGTAATATTTAATCTATCATAAAATGGCTTTTTTATTCATTTTTTATTTATACAAAAAATTATACAAATTTAATTCTTCATATTCAGTATATTAATTCAGTCTATAACTTTGATGCTTTTTTTCTAATGATTATTTTTGAACCTCTTTCATCTGTCTGCTCCATCTGCGGGGACCAATCTCGCACCATCAACCTTTCGTTAAAACAGTGTCCAAAACATATTATAAGGCTCTAGGGATCTTGAATAACAAAGAGAGAGCCTTCTAGTATAAGTTCAAAAAGTCGCCATGGCGGAAAATTAATTTTTGGAAGCAGCAATTAACGAAATAGAAGATAATTTATAAATCAATTATACTAAAGGTATGAATTTCAAATAAATAAGACATTTGAAACAATGAAATATAGACTACTTTGTGATTCGTTTGATGTGCGCATCTTATTGGAAAATTTGGAGTCTTCAAATCGTTTTGTAAAATTAGTCAAATCATATGACCGATAAATAATGAAGAATAAAATAAATCTTACATTACACATTTCCAAATATATAAATCACATCAAATCGAAACTAAATTCTTTCTCTACACTTATAGCGACACCTAGTAACAAGTTAGTAAGGTGAATTAAACAAGTAGTTCAGTATAATGTGTAGGGGCTAGAATTACACATTTCAAGAAGCTGTGACCAGACTGGGAAGGGCAAGTAGCGGACGGATACAACCTAAACAAACTCTGAAAAAGGAAAGCTGGTTTGTTTGTACACAGAGGCTCGTGTAGTAAAAGTGTACTTGTGCGAGCATTGGGCTGGAACAAGTCTAGTTGGTAATCAAACGTCAATCGATTACTTTCTGCTGTGTTGCAATTTTCAGATTGTTTTGGCTGCAATTTTTTAGTAATGGGAGTAATTAAAAAATCTGCATTCACAAACTCGGTTGCTGATTCGATTGAAGACGTATTAGAAGAGTAAGTAGATGAACTAATTATGCACCTTAATTTGATAGGTAGTTTTATGGTACCACCTGCTGTTCAATTCCAACCATCTTATTTGGAAACCATGACTCACTTTTTGTCTGCGTTAAGATCTTTCGAATTTATTTTATTTTGATTTTTAGCATGTGAATAATTTAAATTTGTGAACTTTTAAAGTTTTACGGTATTTATGTAAAATATAGATTTGAACAAGTGAATACAAAGGCATAAATCAATGATTAAATTATGACAACTTAACTTCAGTAATATTTTATATTGTTTACGAAACTGTAGATCTGAGGGAAATTTAAGTAAATGCATTTTTATTACAGTGATTCTACTTTGCTTATTTCATATCTTTAATTATATAATACAAATAACAATTTAAAATCGTTTTTGAGAATATATTTATCTCTACACAAATTGTCTTCCTTCTTAAAAGTGAGCTAAAATTCAATTAATATATTGTAAAAATTTTTATGGTTTTCTTTTTCTAATTTATGTATGTTATTTCATGAAACATTTCATCAGAAACAGATGGTTTCTAATGATTTTATATTTAAATAAAATGCTTCATAGCTCTAACATTTACTAGAGAATGAGCATTTTTTTTTCTTTTTTAACTGATAAAATTTGTAAAACAAAAAAAATGGCTCTTTAATTCTATTTTATAAATTTTGATGTTGTCTAAATATCTGAGAATTTTAAAAATGTGGTTTTGTAAAGTAAATGAATATACTTTTTGCAGGAAGATCCATTTGGAACAATACAGTTTTTAATATTTTCAGGATAATTTTAGTTTCTTATCAATGGTTTTTTTTTTCAAATATTTTTCTATGACTAATCTTTTTTACTTTAAGCATTCAACATGAAGAGCAAGAACAACAAGTGCCAGAAATCAGACGTCCACGAAAAATAAAACATCGTTCATCAAGACCTCAGGCTATTGGCGGGTACAGCACAACTATTGCAAAGAGTGGAAAGAAGAAGAAAAGAGTCGATAATTGTGAGTCCTGATTATATTTTGTACTTTTGAAAGAATTTTGATAAAATATATTTTATAATTATTTTATTCTGTATTGTTGTTATATATTTTTATAGAAGTTTTTAGTATAGTTATATAGTTTTTAGTTCAATGTAGAACAGTTTTTTTATAGTTTTTCGAAACAGAATAAAGAGATTTATTTTCTATGTATTTTTTTTATTTGTTAAATTTAATTTTTATGAGTTATTTTGTGTATGAAATTACCATTAAATCAATAGTCTATATCGTTTGTGATTTATATTTGAGTTAAATATATAAATAAGTCAACTTCTGTGTTAGAAAATCAAAAGGCTTAGTATTTCTTTTTAAAATTACAATTTGTGACTATGTTAAAATAGGCATTAGATATTGTATTTAAGGGTTTAATATAAATTATGGATATATAGATTAATAAGAATTATATCAACTCTTTCGCTCTCAGTATAAACCTTAGACTGTAGAACTATTTCTTTAAAAGGCATTTTTTTTATTGCTTTTAAAGTTTTCTTCTTTACTTCAGAGTAAGTAGGTATAATAATATTGAATATGGGAGTAATTTTGTTATATTAGATAAAGGAATAGACTTGCATATCATTTTATTTATTATTTAGTAGTTAATACTAATTACCAAGTGTTTATGAAATAAAGTAGCTCAGTAGGAAATGTGAAAAACAATTTCTAAAACATGCATTTATAAATTTAATGTATAGAAATGTTACAAATACTGTTTCTTAATTTAAAAAATATTGCTTCATCGAGAGAAATCCATATGGTTGCTGTTAATAATTTCTACTCCTATTATACTGAGTGTTAGCAAATCTGTTAAGTATTGGTTCTGATGTACTAAATCTGTGCCAGTGATAAATTTTTGCATTTGATTTACAGTATTTTATTAGCAGATAATCAATAAACTAATATTGCATCCATAGCAATTAATAATTTATTATTAATTTTAATGCAGTTAATAATAGGCAAGTCAAAATTATGTAAAAAGGATTATCATACTATATAAAATTTTATAAAGCATATATATAAATTCAGTAAAATTGACAAGTATAAACCATTGATATTCAATGGCCCTATTTATTTTAAACTGTACTTTTTTTCAGCCAACTATTTGCTTTCTTTGGCGGAACCAGAAGAAGCCCAGGAGCTGTCCATTCATGATTTCATTCCTCAAAATGTTTCTGTATTCTCGAAGATGTTTGCTTACAAGGATAACATAGAGGTATGTCTTAAAATTTTATTGTATATTATGTTGACATATGAAGAAAGTATTGAAAACAGTGATACCTTTATTAATCATTTTCTGCATTAAAGAAAAAATGATTTTTTTTTTTCATTTTTTATTCAAAAGATTATTGGAGATATATAATACAGTTTACTATGTAGTTTGAATCAAAAATCAAAATTATTCATCAATAAAGAAAACTTTATTTTATTTATTTTTTTATTAAATATATTATAATGTTAATTTTATTTTTAAATGTACATTCAGTTTCTAATTATCATCATAGAAATGATCTAAACTTTTATGGAACAATGACCATTTTTAATAATTTTTTATTTTCATGCAGTTGCAATAATAATTCTTTCCAGCATTTTTTTTTTTTTTTACTATTATTATTGTTTGTTAGTGGGGGAGAAAATTATGAAAGCTACTTGGAAATTCATTATTTATTTATTTGTGTTTAAATCTTACTATCTATTGTAAGATTCAGAAAGGTCTTAATCACTTTTAACCATCTTGACCCTTTCTGGGTTTTAATACTTAAAAGAATTAAGATTCAGAAAGAATTGTTAAAATATGAATGAATTACAAAAAGAGAAAAAAAATTATTTGTTTGAATATATTTGGTAAGCATTTTTTAAATGTTAATTTGTAGACAATAAATGAAACCATTGCCTTGAAGCAAAAGTTTCTAAACATCTTTATAATTTTTAATAATTGTTTGGAATTTGATAATTTATTACTGTAAACTCAGTTTGATTTAAATCTACTTTCCACTGCATTGATGTTGTCAAGAAACATCAGGAAACTTGTTGCTACCAATATAAATTAATTTGGTTATAAAATCTATTTATATTGTTTAATTAGTTATTATTGACAGTAAATTTTCTTATCATTGTGACTTTACAAAATCATAAATTTTAACTGATTATGTATTGCATGCAATGCATATTTCTGAAAATCTATATACCAACAACTGAAAATAGATATTGATCGGTGCTAAAACACACTTTCTTGTTAATATTGGCAATAACAAAAAAAAATCCAAATGCAGTAATTTTATGTTTCTAAGTAGATGAAAATTGCATTTTATAGAAAAAAGTTGGCTTGTTTGGGGAATTTAGCATGTATTTTGACTTCTGCAGATCTAGCTAACAAAAAAGTGGTTGAAAGATTTAGTATTGAAAAATATTTTATTATTGATGATAACTATATAAAAGTGTAATTTCTTTATGTCAATAAATAATTTTTTCGTTAATTTTTATTTGTTTTTGTTTTTTATTGGGAAATTTTTCTGCTCTTAATATATTTTACTTTCCATTTATCTGTTTTAAACTAAGGTTCATTAGAGCATCAATATTATGAACAACAGTAATTCAAAAATCCAGAATATCTAATCACCTCATCTTTCCTGTCTGCAATGAAAGGTTGACTTTGCTACCAGAAAATAAAGTAAATCTTGCCTGGCAACAAATCAGACCTTTGTATCAAAAATACAACCTTTTATGTCATTTACAGCTAGATTTTAAAATGAAAAATAAAGGTACAATCTAACTAATTTCTATTTTTATTTTGTGGTTATTCATGTTTAAATATTCAATTGAAGATAGTATAAACTTTTTTTAAAAAAAATGTTATTGTGTGATTGTTATAGAAAATGTGAATTTATTTTTTGAAACAATATATGGTAATTAATATTCATATTTTTATTCATGACATTGCATATCAAATTCATTATGAAATTCAAAAGGTTAATAAAATCTAGATAAAATGGGATTTCAATAAATTAATTTGTCAGTGCTTCTCTGTATAAAATATAAAATGATGCATACATTTTTAATTTAAATTTATCATCTTTATTGTAGATCTGGAATGAATTTGTTAACTGCACTCAGGATAATGAAGAATGGTTTAAAAGGAACATTAGTGTACAGGAATCTGATGATCAAGATGGTGTTGCAGAAGGATCAAAACATGATTTGCGCTCTAGTATGTGTACATTTTTTAAAATTATAACATGGATATTATTTATTTTTTAAAGTAAATAAGTTGTCTTTTTTATTTTTTCAAATAGCACAACAAATTTTATTTATTTCAGCTCATCCAGCATATGTTGCTGCAACATGTTTTCAAAGAATTAATGGCGATCTTCGAACCATGTTAAAAAAGAAGCATGTTCCACTGGTTAGTTGTATTTCTATAAAATATTATTAGTGTTAGGTCTTCTGAATGATTAAAATTGGCAAAATTTTTAATTAGTTAAAATGCTCCCTTGGTTCATTCTACTTTAGGAGAAAGCATACCATAAATATGTTTTTATTTAATAAAAGAAAACTTGAACAATTAAAATTGTAGAATTTTACACATATTGTTGTATGTGCATGTTGCCTTCTTTATTTTGATATATTTATTATAATTTAAATTTTCATTTTTAGGGTACTTTAATATATTTGGAACAAGAACTTGTAACATTTTTTGTCAACCGTCCAACGTCTATTTATCATTGCCAAATTGCCAGCAGTTTTGAAAGACTACTTGTTCATGCATTAAGTCAATACCTGGACTTGTCTTCACTAAGTATGTTGATACAAATTTAATCTTTCTTCAAATCTAAGGAAATTGAAATATTTGTTTTCTTATTGATAATTAAAATCCAAATTACTCTATAAATTTTCTTAGAAATTTGTTCACAAATACTACAAAGCTTAAAAAAGGTTGTGGGAAATTACATATTTAATGCTTTATTAGATTTCATTCTTTATGAAATGTTGCATTTCCTTTGCCCATGTGCATACCAACCAATAACAGAATGGCATCCAGAATTTCTTTGGTGAACAGAATTTGAAATATGTAAATATCCCTTGATCACATATTTCTGCCAAGATTTATTTTAACTATTAGCAGTGAAAAAGGATTTTCACAATTTGAAAATAAAAATTTACTTTTCCTATTTCTTAAACAATTCCATCCAAATTTAATGACTTGCCTTGAACAGTCTACGGAGATAGAAATCTGTATTACAAATGGCTATCTTCTTATTCCATGTTTTAAATTCATATCTAAGCTGCAATCTCAATGTTTGACTAAATTTTATGTCATTATTTTGAATTTGGATTCTTTTTAATTACATGAAGGAAAATATCCTGCAATTTTTAAAAATCATTTGGAATAATCTGTTTTGAAACTCAGATGCAATGGATTTTCTCATTTTAAATAGAAATAAAATTGTTTATGGTTAAGACCTTGTGAATGTTAATATTTCGCATTAAAAAATGTTAGTTTTTATCCTAGGTATCATTAATTATATTAACTAATTTTAATAAATCATAAAATATGTTTTGGTAATTTTTGCATCTCTACAAGCTATTAAATGTTCTTATATAGATATCCTTTATTTAGAGTCTTAAAAAGAGTGAACAAATAACTAAACTTTTCCCATTCTGCATTTTATATTTATTTGGGCAAATTACTATAAATTTTTTATTAAAATTTGCAGATTATGTCTATAAAATAAAAAATATTTTCTTCTCTTCATAGGTTACAATAGAAATGGGAGTCGGTGGACTCGAGTGAGAAATAAGCATACCAGCTTTTGTCTTCCAACTGTTCTTCTTTCTACGTATTTGGAAAGACGATACAGCCACCATGCACCTTGAGCTTGTCTAATACATTTAATTGTATTAGTTTTTATTTGCACAAAATTTGTAAATATATTTATACAAAATTTTGATTCATTGTAAATGAATCTTAATTGTTAAAAGTTATATTTTATGGGATGCTTATCTGAAAGAAGTTATTTTTAACTATATCTATTCTTATATAGACTTTTATTATAAAATGTGTTAAAGAATTTTTTTATGTGTCTTTGAATAGAATAAAAGGTTTGTTCTACTGTTCAGAAAAATTTTTGATTTTATTAACGTTCAATTTTTTTTTTTTTTTTTTTTTTTTTTTTTTAAGTTTATAAGCATCCCATTGAAGTTGTTTTAGTGTTAATTTGTTACTTATTGTTTTGTCATTATAACTGTTTTATTATCTTTTAATGTCAATATAAATATTTTTTTGTATTTCACAGAATGTTTTTGCCAATTTGTATTCTGTGTATCATGAAAAATGTCCAAAACTTTGCAAGTAAAGTAACTTTAACGCATTTCCTCTTTATAAGTAGTCAGCTGATATGTGATAAAAAGATCGTTGTGAGTATGCAATACTTTTCATGTGCTTTTATTGTAACTCAGTATATTAGAGAGAAATCTCTTGAAATTTAATATAAAGTAAACTTACAATAATATTAAGATTCAAACTGTAGTCATTGTGGCAGAAAAGATTGAATTTCTCTAGTTACTTTTAACTTGGCAAGCATGTCATTCATGGAAGTTTTTAAATAGTCACCTATTTTATGAATGTTTACTTCAAAATGCTTACTCATTTCATTTTTATGACAAATTTAAAATATCTTAATTATGAATGATTTTTATAGTTTAGTAATTTTAACAGTGGATAAAATTATGACTAAAGAAAACGACAAGCATTTATGACAAAGGTTAAAAGACCTGATATTGCAAAAAGTTTCTCTTGTTGAAAATCAGCAAATTTATATAAATTTTTTTATGCTAATATCTCTCAAAATGCACTTTTAAATCATGTTCTGGCATATATATATATTGCTGTAATGAAATTTCTCTTATTCACATTTTTAAAATAGTCAATAAACATCCAATTGTTGTTGTTGTTGGCATTTGGAAATTTTTTCATGTGGACTTATGAAGGGTTTTTGTTTGAATTCACAATTTAAAATAACATTATCTAAAATCATATGAATTAATTTTTCTTGTTGCTTAAAAAATCTCTTTTAATTAGACTTGAAAAGAAAGTTTTGCAAAAATATTATTATTGAATTTATAAAGTACAATACACTTGCTAATTCTTTGTCAAGAATATCTGCACAATAGTATCAATAACATTTTACACAGTATTTTTCATAAATATATTGAGAATTTCAGAATTAGCATTTTATTTTCTAAAACTGCTCAGTATTACAGACTTCAAATTTGTATCATAAATACTTATTCATTGCGAATAAACAAATGTGGAAAAAATAAACTGCTATCTGAAGTGTTTAGTCCATGTAACTGGAAAATACAGCAAATTTAAATCCCACAAGAAATTTCAGGGAATTTTGAATTTTTTTTAAAAACCAGGAAAGTGTAGAGAATTTAAATTTCTTAGGGTGAGATTTTTTTCCCTCCATTTGATGAAAAGCTGATCTATTTAAATATTGCAAGAGTAAAGAATGGTTTCATTATAATTCTAAAAACTAAACACCATTTGCAGAATATCATCCTTTTTCTTTAGCTTACTTACCTTTTTCTGCAGTTCAGTTTCTAAGAGAGAAAAAGTACTATTATTAAAATAGTGGTTACTGCCACATGAATACTTGTAGAGCTATGGAAACTGAAAAAACACATATTTTAGTGATTGTTCAAAAATTTTGCTGATTTAAAAGCTATATCTTGTTTAAATCTACATATATTGAAAAACAATGCAAAATTATGTGAAAAGTGAACGGTGGATTTGCTTTAACATCTTTATTCAAAAATATAAATTTCTATTGCATGTTCAGTATGCGAGAAGATCCAATTTGAAATTTTTCTGATGGAAGGGGATGAAAATGGATATTAAAAATAGCCTGATTAATTTAATAAAGGAATTGATTTATATATTTTTTTTTTTAATATTTTCAGGTTCAAAGAATTTTTTTGATTTGGGAGATGGGGATTCATAAAAATAATTATTGTATTATCACATGACAATGTGGTTGTGGAACATGGATTTCGTATCAACAAGAATATGCTGTTGAAAATCTGAAAGAAGATTCTTTACTGTGTATGATACCCTAAGCTGTATAGGGATGTTTTTAAATGCTCATGCATCAAAATATTTGTTTCAGTAGACAAAAGTAATGCTTGAAGTTATTGTGAAACTCCAAAACAGCAAAAAAAGTTCAGAAAAAAAAATTATTCAATAAACATAACGCAGCCTTGTAAAAATAACATGTAACTGATGAAATGAAAAATCTATGGAAATTGATGCTCAAATATATAAATTGGTAAAAGTTTTTTTTTCCCCTTTCTTTTTTCTGTTGTTGAGTGATTATTAAATAGTTCACATCATGATGGCACGAATGTTATTTTGTGTTTTATGTCACTCAAGCCCTTAATTTTGCATGACTAAACTAGAAAGAATGAAATAATTTCTTTTTCCTTTTAACATATGAATTTCATCTTGCTAAAATCTAAGTAACGAAAAAAAAACTATATACACTGATGGAAAAAAAAAAATCCTAACACTAGGAAGGAGCTGTGCTAGATAAACGAAATTTGGTAGGCGTGTTTATACATCTGAAAGATGACGTCGATTCAAATTTCGAGCTACGCGCGTAAGTGTGGCGCTAGTAGCGACACTATAAACATGCAAATGAGGTTTCCTTTAAATAAGCGCTGTAAGGTTCGTGATCGTTATTTATTTTTGAGATTTGACGTAGTGGGTTAATGTTAGTCAAGGAGGCCTCTGAGAAGACGAAGAAGCCACTATCAACAGCTCACTGAGTTTGAACGAGGTCGTGTTGTAGGGTTACGAGAAGGTGAGTTTTCTTTCCGCAATATTGCTGAAAGACTTGGCAGGAATGTATCCACTGTGCATGACTATTCGCGGCAGTAGTCAAGGAAAGGTACTGCCTCAAGACCAGGTTCCGGGCGGCCACGTGGTACTACTGAGAAGGAAAACCGTCGTATTCGGCGTATGGCTGTGGCTAATCGTACTGCGTCTGCAGCTGAAATTCGAGCTGCAGTTGGCACCACAGTGACACAACGAACTGTTACAAATCGGTTACTTCAAGGACAGCTCCGAGCCAGACGCCCTGTACAGTGCATTCCACTGACTCCAAACCATTGCCGTTTGCGACGTGAGTGGTGTCAAGTTAGAGCTCATTGGAGGACGGAGTGGAGATCTGTTGTGTTTTCTGATGAAAGCCGGTTCTGCCTTCGTCGCAGTGACAGCCGTTTGTTGGTTAGAAGGAGGCCAGATGAACGCCTGCTAGTGACCTGTCTGCGGCCTAGACACACCTGGCCTACTCCTGGAGTTATGGTTTGGGGAGCAATTTCGTATGACAGCAGGAGCACTCTCGTGGTTATCCCACATACCCTGACTGCAAATTTGTACGTCAGTCTAGTGATACAATCTGTTGTGCTGCCATTCATGAACAGCATTCAAGGGGGTCTTTTCCAACAGGATAATGCTCGCCCTCATGCCCTGTTGTAATCCAACGTGCTCTACAGAGTGTCGACATGTTGCCTTGGCCTGCTAGATCACCAGATCTTTCTCCAATCGAGCACGTGTGGGACATCATTGGACGACAACTCCAGCGTCATCCACAACCAGCATTAACCGTCCCTGCGTTGACCGCCCAAGTGCAACAGGCATGGAACTCCATCCCACAAACTGATTTCCGACACCTGTACAACACAATGCATGCACGTTTGCATTCAAAATTCTGGCGGTTACACCGGTTACTAATGTACCAACATTTCACATTTGAAATGGCTCTACCTGTGATCTTGAAACTTTAATCAATTAAATATGTTACCTAGACAAATGTATTCCTAAAATTTCATTACTGTATAATAATTTTTTCTTGGTGTTGGATTTTTTTTCCATCTGTGTAGGTATCAACATTAATTTAATATACATTGTTTCAAGTAATGTTGAATTTTATTCTTATTTCCACATAAAAACTAAGGGCTAATTATTTGCAAATTGTCTCATATTTTACATATGCCTATATGCCTCCCCCCCCCCCCAGATTTAGTTGAAAACCTTGTAAATGTAAAAAATTTGGGATATCATACTTTTTTATTCCCTCCTTTTTAAAAATGAAGCCAAAACCTTTTAAGTAACATATAAAATCTTATGCTTCTATTATTTTTCTCTGAAATTCAATTTTGCCATTTCTTTAGTCAATGAAATATTAGAATTATTTTCCGGGTAAGAAATTATCAGCCTGAGTAGGTAGTTTACTTAGTGTTAAATTTTGGTTTTTGTGTATATTTATAAAACAAGTTTGCATCACTATATTAAAATTATTTACTATCTATTATTTACAATAGAGAAAAAATTAAAAATGAATAGCAATTTTAGAAAAATTCATGTACCCAATTAAAATATATACAATTATTCATTTTCCTCCTCATATTTCTTTACGCTGTTATAAAATAGACATATAGCTAATCTAAAAGCATGGAAATGCAATTTTTAGTTGGCTAATTTGAAGCCAACTAAGAATTGTAAAGAAAAAATAAATATTTAAATTAAGTTACTGTTTGATCTTGTCTAGAAATTTTTATTTCAACAAAAATTTCTAAATAAAATCATATAAAACATGACTTCTACAAAAATTTGTGTCATTAAAATTGGAAACAAAATAAACAATTAAGCTAAATAGTCATATAATAAATAAATTAAAAGATTTAATAATTTTATATAAAATTTTGATGATCAAAGATTTATTGAAATCATTTGCCATCAATGACAAAATAAATAGAAATTGTCCCGAGCAGATAAACATAAGACAGCTTTGAAAATGTCAAAAATAAATAGGTTTACTTTCCTTGTAAGTATTTCACTCATGAAAAAAAAAAAAAAAAAATCTCAAAACTAACCACAGTATGTTAATTAAAACTATCCAAGGCTTTAACTAATGAACTCTTTTTATTGTAACAAATATATTGTTTTAATATAATAGATATATTAATATTAATTAATACCACCATATTACTATTTGTCTGAAAAGTTTTTCAGAATTAAATTTGAAGGGAAAAAAAATCATTCTAAAATTATTATTTAAAGAGAGAGGACTAAAGCCAAACAATTTACAGCAATATTTAACCCAGTTTTTAATACTTTGTATATTACTGACAATGTATTTAAAAAAGCATCCAATCTATAGAAAAACTAGTTAAAAATAAGTCTTGTAAAGATATTGATTCCATAGAAGTTTTAAATAGAATATTTTGAGAAACTTTAAATGATCCATAGATAACTCATATTTGAAGAGGTAGAATCATTTCACCTGAGTAACCTACCACCTTTAGTTTGGCTTAATATTATGATGGTGCTACTGAAATACTCTATTGTTTTTCCTCTATTTCATGCAATTCATTCCTTACAAATTACATTGTTTGGTGGAAAAGTAATGATAATCAATAAAATAGTTATGATTAATAGAAGAAAAAGCAGATCAAACAATTTTTTGACAAAAATGAATAACAATTAAAAATATCCAAAAATATTATCACAGTAAAATTACTTTTATATAATTTTAAAAATTATCTTTTTTTATGTATATCGAATTTAAATGTATAGTTTTTTTTTATCTGAAAACAAATTTTTAAAAACATTTTTTTCTTTATTTGAAATAAAATTCAAATAAATTATTTCATTAAATTTATTCTTTTGAAAATATTAATAAATTTTATCATTGCTTTATTAATTCCAAAGTAAATTTTCACTTAGCTATAGTCAGGGCTGAAATAATTACCTTGATCCCTTCACTTTCATGATGTATAATATTTTTAAGATTTTTTCTGTTTCCTCTATGACCTTCATTCTTCCCGATTTCATTATATATATATATATCCCTCCATTCTTACATTTTTTAAAATTATCTACGCAATAAATATTTTTGAAAAACTTTCTTTTATTCACAGCTGCACTTAAAATAATGAAAAATTATGAAGTTGTATAAAAATTCGCATCTTTCCATTGCGGTTTGTACGAATTTTGGCATAAGATGCTGTCTTATGTATTTGGACTTGTATCTTTTAGCATATTAATTTTTCTACATTAATTTTTTTTACACATCTGGATTATCAGAATTAAATTATTTCTTTACTGAATGAAGAATCATCAATTAATTTCAATTATTTCATGTCAAAACAACATATTTACATTTTCTGACCGCTAAATACATTTAGAATGATCAAATTTCGCGTCTAATATGTGGAAATAGTATCATTTAAGTAACCTGTTTACTGTCAAATCTGCCTTTTGATTTTCCATTCTATAGTTTAATGATAGAAATGACATTAAATAAATCACATATGGATAGACTATTCTGTCAACTTCTTATTTAGATAATTTTTCTTTAAACGTTTAGCAAAAGCAATTCTTTTCTCCATTATAGAAATTAAACATGCTAAAATTTTTGTCTAATCAAGAATTAAGTACTAAACTAAATAGCTAATTTTTTACTGAAAAGGACATA
>JAPMOQ010050981.1:880033-911002 GCA_026543055.1 Argiope trifasciata
AAAAAGTAATAAGTAAACATGATCCTAATACCAGATTCCCCAAAACTCCTTCATCCAAAAGGAAATAGTTAGCCCGATGTAACCTGCAGTTGTCGTCCATTAAGATGAAGTCATCTCCAATTGCTGCAGTAGGTCTCAGGATCTTTTCCCTATACCGGCAATCAGCCTGAAGGGAATGGGTGAGATCGGTGTTCCCATCAATGGAGATGCCAGCATAGCCACCGCCAAAATTTATATTTTCGTGCACAAATGCAGGATTGCTTCTAGCGCCCCGTTCCCTCCAGTTGAAAATATACCTGTTATTTTGATGAACAGAAAAAAAAAGGACTCGTTAGAGAAAATAATATCGAGCCATTCCTTTCTCCTACAGTTCACATGATCTGTTGCCCATTCCCTACAGGCACGACGGTGCCTTGCAGTTAACGTGACACACCATTGATCGACGAGCATAGATCTACAGCGTAAAGACAGTTTCAGACAATTTGTGTGGAAAGTGTGATATCAGTAGTAGAGCGAAAGTGTTAAAGAAGAATGACATTCATATTTCAGTATCTCCAAAACAGTAAATAAAGATCTTTATTAGGCGTTGTTGCACGCTTACGCCCTTGCCCTGATTTTTAGCCTGCATTTCCAGTCTTTAAAAAAAAAAAAAGTTTTAGATTCTGGAAATCACTTTTTGTGAAACTCCGATGCTTTTGCTATTTGTTTTTGTGTGGCCTTCCTTTAACCGTCCAACAACTCTCCAAACTTCTGATTCGGTTCTGACTTCATTGTAACTTCGCACTCATCAAAACAACGCACTTACTGAATGTCTATCATTCTTTTTCGCTTTCTCTTACATTAAGTTGAAAGCCAATTCGTTGCCACTAAAGCGTCGTCTTCGACTTCAAACTCAAAATTTTTATACTGCAAAATTTGTCAATAAGAAAAAATTTGCATTTGCGACTTTCTTCCATTTTATGCAAAAAACGCTTATACCGTTATTTAACACAAGGCTTACAATATCTTCTCATCGTTTTGAGCAATGTATTTTTCTTCTAATGAGTAAAAACGATTAATTTCAGTTTAGATAAGAAACCAGCGACTTTAGATTCTCTATTATTCTAAGACTGTTTTTTTTAAGAACCTCTAAAAACAATATATTAAAAATCCGCATTAATTTAGACATCATTTACAGAAAAGGATGAGCCAATGGCATTTGCATTCATTGAAAATGAAGAATTTAAACTCAAAATTGTGATAATCTAGAAAAAGAAACATGCATTTAACAACAGATTTAGTCAAAAAGCTGAAATATAGAAGGCTTATTAGAAATTCTTTCTAGTAAATGGAGGATTTTGCTTCAGCTGTTAAATGCCTCAACATTGTATGAAAGCATCATCAAAGTATACATATGCTCTTCTAAATCTAGCTCTCAACAGTAATAATTTAAACTGCCATATGCCAAATAATATTGTCAATTTGACAACTGCAAGGTTTGTAATAGAATGAGGAAACAAGGAAAAACAGAATAAAATTAGGACTTAATAATTCCCTATATCAAGGACTTTTGAACATCATATTAAGTCATCATCAGCGCGGACTAAATTGCTGAACAAGGAAAATCATTCATTAGGCACATTTTGAAAGTTCAGCAGAAGAAAATAATTAACTAATAAATGCATTTAGTGAGTTTGAATTAAAACAAAAGTTCATATATACATGAAAAAAAAATTCTTTAAATAAAAAAAAAATTACAATAATAAAAATAATCTTGGGGGTATTATTACAGCATGACTTCTTTTCTTTCTAATTCTTTTAATAAAACAGCTAACAAAACATACAAGAAAATGAATGAGCAGAAAGTTTTCGGTTTCAGTATTTAATAAACAACATCGCTTATATCATGCAAATTTCAAAAAAATAAAAAAATAAAAAAAAATAAAAAAAAAAATAAAATAAAATAAAGAGTACATTTTTCAGAACCTTTTTTTTCCTCTCCACATTTAGTGGGAACATACCACCTTATTTTCAATATTCATCACTAGCTATTATCCGCGACTTTGTTCGCACGGAAATTTTGATATATATGTACAAAAAACTATCAAATAAAGACAAACAATAATAAATTAAACCTAACTTTAAAAAATACATTTAAAAGTAAAAGCATATACGAAAAATATATAATATAAATACAATTTAATAACAAAAACACACAGCTAACGTAAAAGAAATTTATTTACATTGTATACTCAAAATAAAACAAATCAAGTCCATATTTTTTAAAATCAGGTCAAATCTATTTTATTTATTGATTGAGATAGCTACAACAGTATTATACACATAATTTTTAAACTTTTAATTTAAATGAAAACACGGGTGTCAACGATCATACGCGAACTTTCAGCGCCAGTTAGCGTAACGCACATGTCTGATTTTCCTACTCCAGTTGGGGTAACGCAATGGAGATTAGATTTTTTTTTTATTTCCTTTATTCTGTTTACTTTTAATTTGAAAGTACTTCAAAATGAATCCGAAAGATCGATTAATTAACAACATTTGATTTTAAATACATCAAAAATTAAAAAAGTATACAGAATCGTTTGAAATAATTGGCCGAAATTCTGCTAACCCTAACCTTATTTCTGCCGGGAAAAAAACACACACACCAGAAGCCTTATTCATATTTGGCGGAGTTCGGCATCACCTTTTTGGCGCGAAAGTTAGTTTTTAATTAATAATATATTAACCACAGAGATTAAAAATTAACCAACAAAAATTAGCTGGAATAAAAAGTAGCCTGTGTTATATTCGAGCCAATAATCTATCTTTGTGCTAAATTTCATCCAATTCTGTTCAGCTATTCTGGCGTGATTGAGTAACAAACATCCATCCAAACTTTTATATTTATAGTATTATAGATTAATTGTAAACAAAAACTTTACTTCCTTCCTCTCATAAAATTTGTAAAACTTAAATAAAATAAGTAGGGTTGCTTGTCATGCAAGTTTATACTATATGATCTTGTTTGGAGTAATGACCTGTAATTTAGGGAGATATTATTTTTTAAAAATAAGAATAGCTGAAATACTATATTACATCTGTTATACAAATAGAATGAAATTCCAAATTTGAAAGGAGTTAATAAGGTCATAATCATATATTCGAATTATCACTCAATTTATCAATTTTTGCTTATTACCAGGAATTAAAAAAAAAACAGATTATAACAAAAGTATAAAATCATTTATTAAATGTACAGTTATGTTTTCTTTTGGTCACACAAATTATGGACAAAAGTGCTTTGCCACAAATTGTAAAGGAGTAACTTCAGACTTTCTCAAGGCTTTTCTTTTCTTTTCCTGATGACGAAGAGTAAAGACTATTTTTCGAACAGTTCTTTTGTATGACTTAGTAATGAATTTGTTACATTTATGAAAAATTTCTTTTTCCAAAATATCTGCACATTGTTCATCAGTCTGAAAATAAAAATATTGTGTTTACAAACACCAAAATCAACCAAAATTTTATCTTAATTTCAGCCAATAAGAAATAAATAAAAAATAAACTATTTTTGGAATAGAATTCATTTGCAAATAATTATCATAAATGTAAAATAAATATACAAATTAGATCATATTTATTTACCGAAAATTTCAAAGTATAAAAACTCCAATCATGCTCAATCACTTTCTTTTAAAATATGAGACATTATTCTAGCATAAATGAATAAGTCAAAATCATCTGATAATTTATAATGGAAATACAGTATTATATTTCATTAAAAATTCTTAGTTTAATAAAACAACATTCAATTCACAATTTTAGTTTAGCAGAAAATTATAAGAATGAGAATTATTTCAATCTTCTTCCTGAAATGCATCAAATATGTAGATAAATTACAAAGGAGAAATTATAATGTGGGGCAAAAATTTACAAAGTTATAAGCTAGAGGCTCAACAAACAGCATGTAGTTTGGGTTCTTTTAATTCATGTAAATTAAGTTAGCAAAATCAAAGTATTACTCAACATAAACTTACAAACTGATACATTTGTGGAACTAGTATAAAATAGTAGTTGATATTACTCAAAAAGAAACATAAAATTATGAAAAGAAGCCTATAGAAAATATACTCCTTGTTACATGTTCAACTATAAATATATAAACAATCTAAAATCATACATTAAAAGAGTACATTTAATATATCATCTGACTGCCAGTAGAGGTCATAGTCATTGATGTAAAAGTCGGAGCATGAGTGGAAGAAGGAGCAGAATGAAATTTAAACTAGACTACACAGCAGAATGTAACATTAACCAATGACAGTAAAAAGCAAAAACATGCACGAGTACACATATAAATCTTATAATGAACTAAAACTAAATGATTGTATATAACTTACACTATAAAAATTGCTTTTTAAATAATACAGTTTTTTTTGTATAGTATAGCAGTTTAGATTGAAAGAATAATTTATTTTATTAACAAAATTTATATAATTCTAAAATGATTATTATCCAAGTTACTTTTAAAACATAAATGAAACTATAGAAAGGAATCTTCATCAAACTTATAGACAGAAAGATTTCAAACAAACACATTTAACATAATGCATATTTGATTTTTTTAATATTTTCTAAATATTATAACAATTTTATACTGCAAAATAAACAAAAAGACAGAAACATTAGGATTATTGAAAGGATGCAAATAAAACATACTTCAAGTCCACCCAGTTCATCCGTAAATAAGCGTACTGAAGTTCTACGAATATGTCGAGTTAGATTATCATATCTCACTTCAACTGTAGGTTGCCTTTTACCAGAGCCCATTAAATTCCACATCTGAATTAGTTCTGCTACTTCTGCAGAAACTTTTTTATTGGGATGGTTTCTAAGAGCCTTTAATGTTTTATCTAAAAATTAAAAGATAATCAAGGGTCATTTTTAAAAATTGTACTAGATAATATAATTTCTTTCTCTCTCACACACACATACAAACACATATATATACTCAATTTAATTAAGAATCCATGCCCTTTCAGATTAAAAAAGTTATCATGCAGATCTAAATAATAAATAAAACTGAATATTTAAAATATATTAAAAATATAAATATAAGTATTATTTACTAAATTTTAAAAATGGTAAGAAAAAGCAACAACAACAACAACAACCAAAAAAAAAACACTAACAAAACACCAAGACAAATTTACAATTTAAAATTTCAGTTCAGTTCAGTTCAATTCTGGCCTCTCCATTGAAACATTAGCTATTTTAGGTTAAAGCTGCATTTGTAAAACATGGTATTAATGTTTGCACATAGCCATAAGAGTAGCCAGATTTAAACCCAATTCAGAACTTATGGAGTATAATGGGAAAGAAAATAGCTGAAAATCACCACAAAACAAACAAAAACTTCAGGAAATGAGAAATACTGAAAGAAGTATTGTAAAACCTTGTGCATTCTATGCCTAAGAAAGTGGCAGCTGTGATCAAAGCCAGAGGCAGCTGAACCAAACATTAAATACTCTTTAGTTAACTTGAGCTATCTTATTACCAATTTCTGAACAAAAGAACTTCAAATTTTTTTCTTTACTTCATTTCATTCCAAGGAATCAAAATAGATTCCAATCATCATAATTTGTACATTCTGTTTGCAATTATTCTTTTGAAATTAAATAATTTTTTGTTCAATAATTTATTTATATCTTGCCTTTACACTAAACATATTGGCATAAAAAAACTAGGATGACAAATTTATTACTTTTAGACAGCTTATTCTTGAAAGGGGGGGAAAAAACACCCCATGAAATTTTTTAATTTTGCATTACTTTTGACCTGTAATATATGTGTCTAAATATAATTTTGCAGATGTGTGGCCACAAAAGCTGAAATTTTTAAAAAATTAACTTTGGTTTATTTCATTAAGAGAGGTATAATCTGTACAAGGAAGAAACAATGATAGAAGGTGTCTGCTTCCATCACAATAGAAGAACAAAGTGACAGAACTTTTCCATTTTAATGGTTTTATTACAAGGTTTTGATACAGATTATTTTTACTTTTGAAAGAGAATCATAAATGTCAATCCCTTCACTTGTAGTACAGAAAAACAAAGATTTTTTTTTTTTGAACGTATGTAGGCAAAATTAAATAAAAAAGTGGGATTTTGATCAGGAAATAAGAGAAAATTTTAGAATTAACTCATAAAATAGAAAT
Organism: Argiope trifasciata; assembly: GCA_026543055.1. Lineage (NCBI taxonomy): Eukaryota > Metazoa > Arthropoda > Arachnida > Araneae > Araneidae > Argiope > Argiope trifasciata. Next base: position 886,233 of record JAPMOQ010050981.1, read on the forward strand.
GAATTAAGAATTAAATTAAAAAGATATCAACACACATATTGTTGAATTTTTACTGCTTTGAAATTTTTATAGGAAGCATAATTGCACCAACTCATTTTCCCATGTGTGAAATAACATTCTATTTTCAACAAAAGAATAATTATATAAAGGTTAAAATGAATCTATAAAAAAATGAAGTAATCAAACACACATTATTACCAATGCCAGTTGAAGATATAACTTCTTTTCCAGGCTTCTTTTCTTTTAAGGAATTTAAAATTTTTATAATATTCTTTTCAGATTCTTCTTGATTGTCAAGAGCATTTTTATACCTAACAAAATCTTCAACAACTACTACACCCTGAAAAAAAAATTCAAATTAGTTAGGAAAAAAGTTTACAAATATTTTTTAAAGCCAAAATCAAAGGTATATTTTTTGTTTAATAAGAGGGAGGATGAGAGAAAGAAATAAGGATAAAGCTATTCTTATTTGAAACATTTCTTTTATCATTTACAGAGAGTTTTAGATAAAAAGTGTGATAATATATATAGATAGATAAATTTAATCAAGAAGGGAAAATTTTTCAAACAATTTAAATTTTCAAAGTTTTTATTATTTTTTCAACGAGTTTAGCTATTTGTTAATAAATTTATGAATGGTAAGAGTAATATCTTTAAATCATAAAAAAATATGCATTAATGAAATAAATATTTTAGTTGAAGATATGTGCTTTATGAAATATTTACAAATTATGTTCTTCAATGCAATTAGAATCATTTATGTCTTGCAATGTTATAAATTAGACTTGAAGCTAAAATTAAATAATAATTAAGGTACTTATAATGAGATTTCAAAGCTTCAATTTGAAATTTGTTCAAAATTAAAAAAATTTACAATAATGATAATGCTGATGAAACAGCTTAATCAAGCAATGAGAATTGTCCCCTTTTCTCAATCTCTTTTTATTTTTATCATGATTAAAACCTGCCAAATAAATCACATAATTTAGCATTTAATATATATTTTTAATGAATTTTTTAATAAATAAAATTTGCAATTAGATTTTATTACCACTCAGTCCAGTTATTTAATTTCATTCGATAAAAATAATTAAATTTTGACTCGTACAGTCGTTTAAAATAGTTATTGTTTCTGAATTTTCAAGTTTAAAAACTTCAAATGAAATTCCTGGATAAAAAAAAATGGCATTTACTGCTTATTTAAACATCAATAGCACTTCTTAACACATTAAATATAATATAGTACTGACAATGTTTTGAAAAAAAGAAATACCCAAAGAATTGTAATTAAACAATTACTTTTATACATTATTTGAAATTATTTAACAGGCACTTATTATTAATATATAAGAAGATTTTTTAAAAAGAAATTATACAACACAATTTTATTAATCAAAGAAATTAATATTATTTGTTAGATATTTGCAATTATTTTAATTAAACTGCAAATACTTTTCTTAAGTCATTACTCAATGTAATATCATAACAAACTCCCAGATAAAATTTTGTGCTGAAGTGTCCGTGAATGTCATGTCCAGTGTTTTTCCATTCATGTTGGAATAAGATTCTCAGAACTTTTTTCCAATCATGCTAAACATTCATTCACTACGAGCATTGTTTTGGGTAAGGATTTGAGGTGAGCATATTTTTGTCTCCCCCTTCTGAAATTTTCTATAATTTTTCACTATATGCCTATAACTCTGTAGCTTTCACCTATATTATATAGCAACTATGGAAATTTCATAATTGGAGGTATGAATAAAAGATGAGATTAAAAATTAGAGATTCAAATCACTACCAATGTTGCAGAAGCTAATATAAAAAAAACTCTAAATAAAAGTAAACAAAAATCAATTTTGATTGCTAAAAAAAAAAAAACAGCCAAAATAAAATTGTTATATTGAAAAATATTAGAAAAAAAAATGCAAATTTTCTACTTCAGATATCACAATTCGTTTCATACACTCATTTGTCAATCTCCTGTTACTTTCTGAATACTACAATTATTCTTTCAACATTATACAAATAATTTAAAACAAATTTCATTTTTATGTAAGATTAATATAAGAAATAATTTTGTTTAAAAAAAAAATCAGCAATTCAAACGGCTTCTTCAAATGCCAAAAACAAAATTTTAAACCAGAAAAGGTGCAAAATTTCCTAGATAAAAATTATTGCGTTTTTTTATATATAACTTTTTAATATGGCTTCCATTCTATTTAGCATATTCTGCTTGATTTTATTGAAGGTCGGCTACAGAATCAAAGTTGAAATGATTAAAATCTTGTAAAATTTGACATTTGTAAAGCATTTAAAGATAAAGCCATCACAAAAATGAGTTCATTTCTTTTAAAAATATCAATATGTTATTTGACAATCCTTTTAATAAATATCTAAGGGAAGTACAAAAATTTCAGTGTTACTTAAACTGATTAACTGAAAATTAAATTAAAATCTCAGAACTCTTTCCAAGACTTAGTTTCCAGTAATATATAACAAAAGTTGCAATGAGAACTTTCTTACAGCCAAAATTGATTTTAATATTTAAAACACACACACACCAAAAGTATTAAAAAAACCTTAAAATAATTAAAAAGATTTAAATATTTTTAAACATTGATTAAATTAATAGTAAGCGTTTTTGGCATTTCACTAATTCAATATAAAACTAATTTTTACCATAAGGACTTGATTGAACTACTTTCAACTAATTCAGAATTTCAGGTCATTTTCGAGACAATCCATTTTGAAATACTATTAAACTATTTGTTTCTCTTTTATTGTGTAGCTTTGCTTTGAAAAGGGTCTGAAACATGAAGGCCTAATGCACACTTGATTCAAATTGAAATTTTTTACACTAGATTTTGAATGTTGAACAAGATTTATATAATATATCAAAAAACAAAACGAATAGAATTAATGATGATCTATAAATTGGTTTTGTTCAATAATTGTTACAGAATATTATTAGTTAAAAAAATGACATTAAAAATTTAAATTGTAAGTATTAATTTTTTGAAATTTAAAATAAAATTGATCATGAAGTTCACAGCTTCAGTATCCAAATTATACCTGTTCTGTAAACCACTGATGAAATTTTTTTATAATAATTAGAGATAAAAAAAGTCTTCTTTACCACGGAATCTGACAATCATTTTTAAAAACAAACCTTGTTCTACAAAGAGAAATAACAATCACAGAATAAGTCATAATATTCCACCAGATAGATTAAATGAAAACAGATCAAATTCAAAAAGGTTATAAATATTAAGAAATGCAAAGATTAATAATTAGAAAAACAAATGTGGTGAGGTTCAAACAAAAGTCACGTAAATAGAAACAATAAAAAAATAACAACAATAATACCTTAAGAGAAGTAAGAGTAGCTTGTTTCATTTTCAACATTTTATCTGAAATTAGTTCAAAGATACCTATAAATGAAAAAGATTACAGAAAATATTAATTCTATTCCACAAACAATTTTCAATCTTTTATAGTAATTTAAAATCTAATAGATATTTTTAATATTTAAAATGATAATTGAAAAATAAACAAAAATCATCACTATTTTTAAAATATCACTAGAAATAGAAGCAAAACTGAAAAAGACACAACAGTATTTCCCAGTAAAAATCTGTTTTCATCAGGGATGCTAAAAATTTTCAATAATAAATAATCTTAAAATGCTAAAATGTAAAAAAATCAAAGCATGTAATCCTGTTCTTCATATACTATTTTGGTCTATTACTAAACAATGGATTATTAATTGGTTTTAAAAAGTATTCTTGCATTTGGTTTATTAACCAGTGTAACTTGTTTAAATGAATAAAAAAAAAAGTATAAAAAGAACAACTTATTAACATAAAAAGAATAAGTTACACTAGGGATACATTATTTTTTTTATTCATGTTTTCCCAATATTCTCATGATACTTGTAACTTAAATTGTAAAAACATTGTGTCTTCAAAATCCTTTTATGAAACTAGTACCCAGCAGCATTCAAACAGAACAGACATAATTAGTAAAACAATAATAATGCAGACAAAAATATAGACAATTTTTGATTTCTTACAATAAATTTAAACAAGGTTTAATAAATATTATATCATGAGTATCGAAAGTTCATTTCTGAGATCAAGGAAACAAAATTAACTGAAAATCCTATCATTTAACAAGTAATATAAGAAAATCAATGTGTCAATCAGTTTACAATAAATTTTTTGTAAAAATGTATATTTCTCATCTAATTTCATTAAACTAATATTTTTTTCTCTCACAACTGTTAATTTTATTACTTCAGTTGCTGTTTCTTTAATCACATTTCCTATAGTTTTATCAATTATTTCAATTAAAAAATTTCTTTGCATAATAGTATTAAAATTTACTTCTTTTATGACATTTTTTTAAAGATGAAGCGATTAAAATATTTTGTAGTAATTCATTCTAGAATGGCAAGGATAAAACAGATTAGATGCCAACAAAGCAATTAAATCAAATAGTTTTTTTTTTTACCATTACTGCTTTATAAACTGAGAATATGAAGCAATGGGCATATTATTAAAATACATAGCACAATTTAAAGCTTTGTGTTATAATAATAATGATATAATATAAAATTATGCAACACAAAAACTAAATAATACCTTAATGCTATAATTTTTTATAAATGTTTTCGCCTTAAAATTACAGCTTCTTTAAACATTTGCAAGTCAATTCCATCCACATTTTTAACAATTGCAGCTTTAACTGTAATAGGTTGTCCACTTATAACTTCTCCAGCTACCCGATAAAATGAGCCTACAAGAAGAGGTACATCTACAATATTTTGAAAGTCAACTCTTAATGAGGGAGCATTTCTGTTTCCTGAATCGACAAATAAACCAACATTTAAAACTGGACAGTATTTTTGTAATTTCCCTATAAATCGTACACTTTGTACATTACACATGTGTTCACCAATTTCATCAACAAATAATATCTGAAAACATGACATACTAAAATAATAGGATATTAATTCTCTTCCCAGCTAGATTCTATAGTTCGTTGATGCTAAAAGAATCTTCTTTGGAAGTTTTTGATAAAAAAATGTAAGCAAATAAAAAAAAATATATTGCATAAGTTTTGTGTAATCACATGCCCATCTAAAGAAACACTTAAAAAAGACGGGGGAAAAAATTACTTCTTAACATTATTACACAACACTTAAAAATTAAAAATCCCTTACAAACCGCGCGGCAAAATTGTAAATATAAACATCTAATCAACTCAGTTCACTTCAAATTTTCTAGCATTGTTAATAAAAAGGAAGGGAGAAGGAAGAGAGATGATATGAGATGATTAGATTAAAACAAATTTTTTGGTTCCACTCAGTTGAATTAACATTGTGATTGAAAGTTCTGTGAAAGTCACTATTGATTGACTTTCACTTGTTTTTTGTTCTAGTGTATGCGGCGTCGGATATATACTATCGGCTAAGCTAATGAGGACAAAATCACGTTCACATGACAGATGCCAAACAACGGGAGCGTGACATTTTTGTGGAATTCCCGATTATCTATTCGTTACATAGGTTTACTATCAATCAAGGTGGGTTCACACGACGCTAACTATTGCGCGCAAAAGAATATCACGCCTACTTCCGGAAAATCACGTGACCACAGCGGGACAATAGCAAATACTATGTTATTCTGAAGTTCGAATTGAACTTCTGTGCTTAATTTTTAAATTGTAAGTTTATAAAAATGCGTATTTTTTAAGATATATAAAGTTTTTATATAAGATTGAAATAAGATAGTTGTTTTATTGAAAATTTACTGCATGCTTCTTCAATAAATAAAAGATGCGCCAAGGTATTGTTGGTATTTTTTAAAAAAGAATTAAATATATATTCATAAACATACATATCTCATTTCAACTACTGTTGTAAAGATTACAATTAAAACTTTTTTTGTCAGATTCATATTTATATGAAATTATTTACTGTGAAAATATATCATATAAGCGTGGAACAGCAGAGAAAAGAGAAATATAATCGATGATTGCTTTTCTCTCACCATTACATTATGCTATTTATTACTTTCACACCATTGCATTATGTTGTTTACATTCTTTCTCATACTGTTGTTTTGAAATTATGGTGTATGAAATTCAATTTTTAACTAACAATATTGCCTACTCAAATTATGGTTTTATTCATTTTACATAGATTTCAACATGTAAAAACATAGAATAATTAATAAATGTAAGAAAAATTAAAATCTATTGCATTACTTACATAAATGTCAGTGATGTTACATACATAGTTTTATGTTGTCCACTGGTAAACTAGAAATTTATTAATGAATTTTATAGAAAATTTTTTTAAGAATCCAAAACATGGAAGAGTTCTCACTGGTCTACTTTAAGAAATGACACTATTTTTAGCACAATAGAAAATACTCCATTGGCTACTCTAAAATAGTAATGACAGAAGGGGTTAGTGCTGCACACATAAAACTACTGCATTGTTTCCACATAGGTCCCGCTAGTGTCTTATTTCATTCAAAACATGAGTAAAACATTCAATATACCTTCAAGATATGTTTTTGAAAATTTGAAAGCTGCAATAAAAATTATTAGGATTAAATATGGTAAGAAATTATTCTCAAATAATTTACATGCTGAAGCTTTCTATGGAAATGAAATCGATAATATCTGGTAAGTTGAATATTTGAGTTCCATTTCATTAATTATGGAGCATAATAATTCTTTGAAGAAAAGAGCCTAATTTAGGGAAAGGAATTTATTTATCATAACTGTTTTGACAGTTATGTCGGTGAAACCTCATTTCCTACTTACATATTCATATAAAATTTATTTTTAAGATAATGTAAATTTCTTTTGATTTGCTATATCAAAACTCTCAGAAGCCAAATGTGATTGAGTTAATAACCATGGTACATGATTTGTTCATTCAAGAGGGTCATCCAGATTGATTTGGGAATATAAAGATTTTCAGAATCCTAGTTATTGTTTTTTTTTAGGGTGAAGATAATATTTCTTAATTTAAAAGCATTTTGTGATATAGTAGCTTATTTCTTTCTGCTGCAATAATATAATCGGTTTATTCTATTATTCTGAATGATATGGTATCTAATTTTAATCTATCTAACTCCAAGAAACAAGGCATCCAAGTTAAGAATTTCAGATTTTATATATACTTTTCTTCTTGAATGGAGATGAGGATGGCTGCAATTTGACCTGCAAACTGGATATTGAAAATATTTATTTTTTCTGCCATCAATACTTATTTAATATAAATCAATTCTTTAAAACAGAAATTTGATTGTATTTGGAATAATTTTATTGAACTCTTTTGAGATTTAAATATGAAAGCAATTTTGATTTTTTTATGGTATTAAAATTTGATTGTAGATAATTGTAAATACGTGGAGATTTGTATGATAATATTAAAATTAACAACTTTCCGATTAACTTTTCTAAAATAAGTTTTTAAAACTTTTTTGGGAGAGTCTTTTTTTTAATAACATAAATTGTGAAAATGCATATTTATATACATAGAATAATGTAGACATATGCTTGTCTAAAAAGATGTCTTTTAGAATGCATTTCAATTTATTTTTCAATGTCAAGGTAAAGTGTGTACAAGGGTTGAAGGTGGAATGTGTTCATTTACAACAAAACATATGAGCAAACTGATTTTACTAAGGAAATCCAATAGAAGTTCTTTGATATCTGTCAATATAGAAATGGAATCTTGATTATCTTTTGAAGGAATGTGTGTTTGTTTATAATTAATATCCCTTTGTTTGTAATGTGGGAAATATAGTATTAACAGTAGGTGTGTTTAAAATAATGAAATGATAAAGTATAATTTACATCACAAAATAATAGAAAATTCTGGAATAAAATAATTAGGATAATTTAAGACAATTAGGATATTAATAAGGGTTTAAATTAAATTAAGAGATCATTACATTGAATATTTTTTTGTTTAATACCACTATACATATACATGTATATGCACATCAATAATGATCTATTTAACCATAAAATGAATTATTTCTAAATTTAAATAATCTACAATTAAGTTTCTTTTGGACTTTAAAACAATTTTTGTTTGCTATAATATATCATAAATCTTCAGACATTATTTGCCCACAATGTGTATTTTTAGTAAGAATTTACACTATTAATGTATGCAATTTTTATTATAAAAATTATTTAGTACTCTTCCATTCTGTTAAGGGAATTAAATTCAGCTATTAAGAAGCTGAATTTTTTTTCTGATATAGGCTTCTTTATAGATGATAAATTTGTTAGTATTTGAAAAACAGCTTCTCCATTTTCTACAAGGGGAGGTGAAGAAGGCAGGTTTCACCTCTCCTTGCAGAAAATGGAAGGAGATTATGAAAGCAAGCTGGACCAAATCTGCTATTTCCTGCTTCTCTTGTTATTTCCTGCATATTTTTTTGCTATCATTTATGTTTCACTTTATGCTGGAAGTTATAATATTGAAAACATATAAAGTTTTGGATCTTTCGAAGAAGATAAAACAGCTTTTGAAAGAGTCAAAATTTTATCACATCCATTTGACACTAAGGGAATTTCCACTATCTTCTTTCAAGTTGAAGCAAGTATATTGTGCAGTTTTTGCATTACTATTCATTTCTTTATTTTCAACTTTATTGATCAAGTAGAGTGTGTCTTCAATATGAAAATTAATTATTTATCTTTGAACACATATATTTGTTTTAATTCTAAAAATGTGCAAAAGTCCAGTCTGGGGGAAAATGTGTTGTGAATTGTAAATATTTCTGGAGATGAGGAGAAATCTTTTATATGCATTTGGTTTTTGTAATATGCAGATAATGATTCTGTTGTTAATTTTCTTTCTTTGTATATTTATTTCTTTTCACTGTATTTATTTTTTCTCTTCACTCTAAATCAATCTGTCCAATTAATATGGTTTTGCTTGCAAATGTTTTTAGAATATTAAAATAGCTTTTTCTTTTATTTAGTAATGGAATTCTTACATTTAAATGAGATCCTGAAATATAAATTGCACTCAACATTTAAAGCGAATGATCATTGCATTCAATATCACACTGCATTGTGCAATTTCAGAATGTATACTCCTAAATGAATTTCTTCTATACCTTGACACATATTTTTAATTAATCGATTATCTCTTGACGTGTTGCATCTTTTTCTACCTTTGCAGATTTCGTGTTCTAGTGACTCAATTTCCTCATACTCTTCAAAAGTCCAGAAATACCACCTTTAGTTGAATTTCCACTAATTTTTTTTTCTCATTTGATTATAATTAATGCCTTGTTTATATGATAGTAAAGCTTCACATTTTTTAAAATGACCATTTGTTACTTTGGTACTTTTTATGTTTTCACAACTTATAAAATGGACAAATATCCCCTCTTCCCTCAAAAAAATGTTCGATCAACTTGATAGCAGCCACTAACAATGTTGGAAAACAGTCTGTTCTCAACTGCTAAACCTAGTGTCAGTTGCTGAATATATTGATAACTGTATGCTTCTTTATAAATATTTTTTTAATTCTTTATCATTCGCTTTTTTGAAAGAAAGAAGTATTTCATGTTTTATCAACACAAACAAAATATATTTCTCTAATCTTCTACATGGAAATAATATCCATAGAAACTTATTTCTGTTATTTTGCTTAAATAAAAAAAATAAAAAATAAAGATAACATAATTCAATGCATTACTACTTAGTTAAATTTTCCTTAAAATAGTGTATAGCATCAGAGATTTCTGCAAATATTATTGTTGTCATGAGCAGTCAAATCTCTTAAATGCATGTACTTTTTTCAAAAGATGGCACTTTTCCATGCTTAAGCAATTGGGATTACACCTTACTTTTATTTGATAAATCCAATTTTCAATATAAATAACACATTACCAAAAGTGTGGACAAGTTTTTATTTTTGCACATAATAAATTGTTTTTACATTACATTAAAACCATTCTTTGTGTTTGAAAATAAAAACGTGTTTGCACTTCACGGTAATATGTTATTTATATTGAAAGTTATTTATATTAAGTAAAAGTAAGGTTATTCTCAATTGTTTGAAAAAAAATGCACATATTACCACTGAAAAAACTTTGGTATAAGTGATGTATGATAATAAATTCAGAAAAGAAAAATCTAGACTCAAAATTTCAAATAAACAATATTATAAATATTACTCGTCATACTACGTAACGTTATGTGCAAGTAAAGTTGTAAAGTGATGAAAAAGGCACATATATTCTTAAGATTATTTTGATCAGATATTAAAGCCTGATAACAATGGAATATTTTTTAATAGTCATCATTAAGAATGCTAATTTAAATTGCTAATGCTTTGCACCTTTTTAGGCAAGAGAAACTAATGCACAATAATAAATGTCATCTTTTTATCATTAGCATTGCAAGATTAAACGTAGGATTGGCCATAATGTAATTTTTCGCCCTTTCATAATATTAAAAAAAATATCGTAAATGGCAATCGTTTTGTCTTTATGGTGCACGAGGCATCTATAATCTGAGTTTTGATTGTCTGTCAGTCTGTGCTTTCAGAAACAAACATAATAATTAAAAAAGTCTACTGCATAAATATATGAACTTTGGTATAAAACTTTTTTTAAAATAAAATTAGAAGTTTTTTTTGTTTGTTTGTCAGATCTTTATTTCAATCTTTTGTGAAACAATGTGCCTACAGCAGAAATTCGATTTTTGGATACTATTAACAGTTTGCCAGGGATTAACCGCCAAGGATAACGCCGAGATAGATTAAGTAAAAATGCTAAAGTCGTGCCAAAAGTTAATATTTCGCAATTATTGTGCACCAAGGCATTCGATGGTGCGACAACTTTTCTAGAGTACTGTCTGTCCATCACAAAAACTCTGCTAGTCGATCGGCTGTGTTTACGGTGGGCGTTATTATGGGAACCGGCTTGGGTAGGGAAGATCCATTTTGAATGGGTGGAATCGGACGGAAGTCTGCAGGGGGGGGGGGGGGTATTCTTTTTCTTGGTGTCAATCTGGATCCATTAAATCACCGGTTTCCCGTATAATGGGTGTATGATTGAAAACAATCAGCTGACCTCAATAGCGGACGACAAATTTTATTAACACAAAGACAAGAATACGTAAACAACAATTGCATATACGTGCACACGCAACACACACAGCCTACAAGTAATAATCGGTAGTAATATCAACCACAGCACACAAAGCAGAAGGTCAGAGCTGATCAAAAGGAGTGAATCTTCGTAACTACTTTTCATAGTCTTTGCAAACGTCTGCAATTCTCCACTGTCTCCTCACTTTAGCTGTATCCAACTGCAGATTCATTACTACACATCCAGTTACTCCTCACACGTCTCGATGCTGTTTCTGCAATAAACACCAGGATGCGTCACACAGTTCAGCAATCACTTGAATTCTACACCATGCTTGCTCTTCACTGAACTGATCACACAATTCGCCGCTGACTATTTCTACGATTCTGTATCTGATTCAAGACATGACTGTCTTCGGCTTGAGATTGCTAGTCTATTATAGCTCCAGGAGAATGTCTTGAAACAATCAGGCATATTTCGGTTCCTATTGACTCTATCAATGAACTTCTGGAAGATTCCTGGAATCTATTTTGTCGTTACCCCTGGGGATCCCTAGTCTGGCATCCTATCAGCATCAAAGAGTTGATCGTAAAATGGTCTTTCCAAGTATTGTGCTCACCATGCTGGGAAGCAACATTACAGATTTCTAACAATATACTTTGAGAAATTTTGCTAAACTTACAATTAAGCTTTATCGTTATAACTAAGCGATAGGGAAAGGTTTTTGAAATGTGTTCTCTTTTTGTTTGTTTGTTTCTTTTTTTATGAAATAACTGGATGCACAAAAATAGCACTCATTCATATCATCTAGAAATAGCTTTTTTATTGTAGTATCTTGCCGGTGACGTGGAATAGGGGTAGCGGGTCTTCCGTGTGGTCTCAGCATCCCGAGTTTGAGATTTGGTTCATGCATGGCTGTCCCTTGTATTCTATTTGTGAGGTGTGTGAATGTCATCTTTATATGAGCGAAAACAGATTTCTGCCCTTGGGTACTCAGAGGTCTTACCCTCAAGTGCTACTGCACCCTTTTTTTGTTGTAGCGTTGGTACGACATTATCTTCAATCAATTTTAGATGAAACAATGCTTTGCATATCATTAACGAATATGATAAGTATTTTCTTTTGGATGATAGTTATAATTTCATTAAGCCACTTTCTCTAATATAAGCATTTCTTCAGAATTTATATCCAACTGGTCATTTTTGGCGACCATCTGACTCTTAGAGAATATTGATTGTATTTCGTTCCATTTCAATATCTTATGCATTACTTAATGTTTATGGTTTTCTCAATACAATATTTTATATACCGTATTGTTGCAGTAATTACAGCCGTGTTATTTCAGAATCATTGTCCTGTTTGTTTGTTGTGTATAAAGTTCCATACAATTATAATGTTGTTAATTTTGACTTCATTTCTTTCCTAATATTTTTCATATTTGTAACTTCGCTTATTTATTTCTCAAGCTTTTCTAGAACTAAGCGAACTAGAACTTTTCTCAAGCAAATCTTTTGCCCTGATATTTTTACTGAGAAACCACACAATTTTATAGTTGAGGTAACGATGGAAACGGTTCGAACATCTTTGCAACAAAATGTATTGTTAAAAAATAGCGTTTTTGTTTTAAAAAATTATGTTCACCATACCATAAAAAATAATAAAATATTATTTTTCGTTTTTTCTCGGGGGGCCAGGGACTGCATAAATCGTGAAAAAGAAAATTTTTATATTATTTTAAAACAGCTCATAAATCAATTTAACAAAATAATATTGTTGACAGTTTACAGGAAAAATATCAATATTTAGTTTTATTTTCAATTAATTAAAAACAGCATTACTTGATGCGCATTCTAACAATAATTGTGTCTAATTTCTTTTCCCTTGACAAAACAATTTATCCTGTGGTACGACAACTCACATATGCGCTTTCTCTTTTATTCTAAGCAGATATACGTAATGCGATTCATTTATCTCTTAACGGGTTTATATATAGTTTAGTTATATTAACGTCCCGTTTAAAGCAACACGAGGGCTATTTTGGGACGGACCTCGTAATTTTGAACCAAGATCAGATGACGAGGACGACACCTGAACCGGCACCCCCCTCTCCACACCACACCAGCGGGAGGACGTTTGGCCTGACAGATTTAACGTGCAAAAGACCCCTTCACACGACGGTTCTTCTGTGGAATCGAGTCTCGAACCTGAAACCCTCCGGTTCCGAAGCCAAGACTTTACCACCAGGCCACCGCGGCCCATCTCTTAACGGGATGTTATTTAAAGGATGTGTTTCTACAACTATCAAATTTATTTCAAGTGTGCAACTTGAAAAAAGCGTTATTGAACTCTATTTCTTTTTATTATTTTGTTATATCTCTGTGTGTGTTTGTGTATGCGGGTGTGTATTTAACTACATTAAACTCTATTTTTCAGGAATATCTGGATAGAATGTAATTCTACAACAATTTACATTTACTTTAGCTTAAAATTCGGTAGTTTTTTGCATTAATTAAATTAAACGCATAACTTAATTTTAACATAAAGCGAATTTTTAGTAAATTATTCTATGAGGCATTGCATTCTTGGTGTGAGATTTGACTGATTTTTTTATATTCATACAAACAATATATTTCTTTAACAAACATTTATAACTAAGACGAAAGTATTGTATGTTTTATGTATAATACACATTATAAAAAGAAATTGCATAGAACGTTCCGTGTAAAAAATGTATTGCATAGTATGTTATATACATACTATATATTATAATAAATTGTAATACATTGTCAAAACATTTTTATTTCGTGTTTGTAGTCTTGTAATTTTGTTAATTTTAAACGTTAATAGAATATTCTTTTTTTTTTTTTTTTTTAGGTTATGGAACCTTCGAAAAGAGAAAAAATATTGCTTATAAATCATCAAGATCAAATATATGAACAATAGAAGTTTATCTATTCTTCCTAGTCAGCCAATGCGCTTAAGATTAAATATATTCAGTTAGCGCTCTACTTTACAACGAGACTTACGATTTTATCCAATGAATGGTTGAAAAGAAAGCCTATTATGTTACATATGCAAAAAAAAGCAAGAAGTTCTCTGAAAATTTTTAAAAAAATATTCTATCGATTTTTGTAAAATATATATCGTGCACAAGCAGCATATCTAATAGATACTTTTACTTTACTTAATAGATTATTGTATTTTAACATGATGAAAACTTTTCATCAAATCAAACTTCTGTTGCAAAAGATTTTCTAAAAAGTATGATTTAACGAGATATACTCTAACCCTCGTGATAAATTCCAGTGAAAGAAAAGGCTATCGGTAGATCATATAATATAAAATATTTTCTCATCAATGCACTCAGATTTCGAATATATGCAAGCTTGCTTAAGAATTCTGCAAAATGCGTACTAAAGTCTTTTCTACGCAGGAATATGTTATACCACAAATCTCGACGGATATTAAAGACAAGCCATTTGTTTGTGATGTGTGCAATAAAGTGTTTTCTCTGCTAGAAAATTTAAAAATACATTTAAGGACGCATACAAAAGAGAAACTGTATGTTTGTGAGGTTTGCAATAAAGCATGTACTCATAAAGGGAATTTAAAGAAACGTTTAAGGACGCATATGGAAGAGAAACCATACATTTGTGAGATATGCAGTAAAGCATTTACTGATATAGGAAGTTTGAAGGTACATTTTTGGACGCATACAAAAGAGAAACCGTATGTTTGTGAGGTTTGTAATAAAGCGTTTACTCGAAAAGGAGATTTAAAGAGACATTTAAAGACGCACACGAAAGAGAAACCATACATTTGTGAAATATGCAATAAAGCATTTACTGAAAAAGGAAATTTGAAGATGCATTTATTGACGCATACGAAAGAGAAACTGTATGCTTGTGAGCTTTGCAACAAATCGTTTATTCAGAAAGGAGATTTAAAGAAACATTTAAGGACTCATACGAATGAAAAACCATACATTTGTGAGATATGCAATAAAGCATTTTCTCGACAAGAAAGTATGAAGGTGCATTTAAGGACGCATACGAAAGAGAAACCATATGTTTGTGACATTTGCAATAAAGGGCTTTCTGAATCGATAAGTTTAAAGAGACATTTAAGGACGCATATGAAAGAGAAACCGTATGTTTGTAATGCGTGCGATAAAGTATTTTGTCGCAAAGGAAACTTAGAGATACATGTACGGACGCATACGGAAAAGAAACCACGTGTTTGTGAGATATGCAGCAAAGCATTTTCTCAACTAGGAGGTTTGAAGGAACATTTAAGGACGCATACGAAAGAGAAACCGTATGTTTGTGAGTTTTGCAGTAAAACGTTTTCTCACAAAGGAAATTTAAAGAAACATTTACTGACGCATATGAAAGGGAAACCGCACGTTTGAAATGCTGCATGTTTGATTCCACGGCTTTCCTTCGCCGATATGTCATCTTCTTCCTTTCCCTCAAACCCAGCCTGGGTTTTAATCCAAAAAACTCCAGATTTAACTGAATTGGATTAGATTTTTGCAACTGGCCCTCACAGCTGTATTTTGTTTGGAGGCTAGCTGCCGCTTGCAGTTTGGCTTGGTTGTCAACTAACATTGTTAAGTGTTGTAGAATAAGCATGCAATTTAATCAAAGTCACGCCTTTGGGAAGTGTTTTGTGTAGCTTTTCCTAATGACATAGATTTGAGATACCCTTTATTGATTTTCTCAGTCTGCTGTTGACTTACTTTTTAATTTATGGTAATTTTAGTTATATTAACGTCCCGTTTTAAAGCAACACAAGGGATATATTGGAGCGCACCTCTTGAAGCGCGGTCAGATGACTAGGACAACCCAAAGCAGAGACTTTACCAGCAGGTCACAACGTCCAAAACTTAGTATCGCAATTTAGACCTATTTTTATTTATTCGCACGAACGAAAACAAACAAACAACAGTATTATTGACATGCATATATATATATATATATATATATATATATATATATATATATATATATATATATATATATATAATATACACTGAAGTGACAAAAGTCATGGGATAGCAATATGCAAATATACAGATGGCAGTAGTATCGCAGCGAAAAAGTATAAATGCGCAGTTCGTTTTCCAGAGCTTTCATTTGTGTTCAAGTTATTCATGTGAACAGGTTTTTCGTGATTTATGGCGGCACGACGAGAATTAACAGACTGAACGTGGAATGTTAGTTGGAGCTAGACGCATGGGTCATTCCATTGCGGATATCGTTGGTGAATTCAAAATTCCGAGATCCACAGTATCAAGAGTGTGCCGAGAGTATGAAATTTCAGGCATCACATCCCATCATGGACAGTGCAGTGGGCGACCACCTGCACTTAACGACCGAGACCGCCGACGTCTGTGTAGAATGGTCAATGTTAATAGACACGCAACACTTCGTCAAATAACTGCAGGAATCAATGTGGGACGTACGAGGGACGTGTCCGATAAGACTGTGCGGCGAAATTTGTCTTCCTTGGGCTATGACAGCAGAAGACCGACTCGAGTGCCTTTACTGACAGCACGACATCGCCTGCAGCGACTCTCCTGGGCTCGTGAGCCTATCGACTGATCTCTAGACCAGTGGAAAACCGTGGTGTGGTCAGATGAGTCACGATTTCAGTTGTTACGAGCTGATGGTAGAGTTCGAATGTGGCGCAGACCCCACGAAGCCATGGGCCCAAACTGTCAGCAAGGCACTGTTCAAGCTGGTGGTGGCTGCATAATGGTGTGGGCTGTTTTTAGGTGGCATGGACTCGGTCCTCTGGTTTCAACTGAACCGATCATTGACTGGAAATGGTTATGTTCATCTGCTTGCAGATCACTTGCAGCCATTCATGGACTTCACGTACCCGCACAACGACGGGATTTTTATGGATGACAATGCGCCATGTCACCGGGCCAGAACTGTTCGCGATTTGTTTGAAGAACGTTCTGGACAATTCCAGCGCATGATCTGGCCACCTAGATCTCCCGATATGAATCCCATCGAGCATTTATGGGACATCATCGAAAGGTCCGTTCGTGCCCAAACTCCAGCACCATCCACACTTTCACAATTATGGACGTCTATACAGACAGCATGGCTCAATATTCCTGCAGAGGACTTCCAACGACTTGTGGACTCCATGACACGTCGAGTTGTTGTATTTCGCCGGGCAAAAGGAGGACCGACACGATATTAACAGTCATCCCATGACTTTTGTCACTTCAGTGTATATATATATATATATATATATATATATATATTCCTTACGCAAATTTAGGAAACATTTACTGGCACATCAAAAAGAGAGTTAATATTTTTGATAGTAATGAAGAACTTCCTTTACAAATCCGAAGATGTTTTTACATTTAACTTTGACGCATTCTGCGAATCATTGCCTCAGAAGCCCATTTCAAGAAGCATTTAACAATGAATGAAAAAAGTAAAGTAAATGAATATGTATTTTATGTTGAAATATTTTTTACGAAAGATAAATCATGGAGATATTTACGGGCAAATTGAAAGGCGAATCATTGTGATTTTGACATCTTTTAAAGAATTTTCCGTAAAAAAAATTATTACAATTTACTGACATATACGAAAAGAAAACTTCGAATGTGATATTTTTAGCTGAAGATCTTCGCTAGAGAATTATTTAATGAAAATTTGCTATTTTTGTATATTAAAATAAAGTTTTTTTTTAAGGATTTTATCTGGTAATGTTTTTCTTTATTTTTTGAAATTTGTTTCCCCTATGTTTTTATTTTTTTTTTATTTAAAAAATTATCTTCATTCTACTTTTGCATTGTTATCAAACATGAATACTGACCACAATTGTCGTCAAGCTTGAATATTGGCGTTATTCCACATCACTATGATTCGGTAGGCTTTTGTTTTGTTCCCGCTAAAACGTTATTTGAACTGAAAAAAACGTCATCACTTTTTACTTCTAAAAATCGCTAGTTAAATTGCTTCTTTTGCGAATTTCTTTTTATAATAATTTTCCTTATTAAAAAGAAAATCTTTCAAAGATTTTTTCGTATCTTGTGTCTTTTTAGTTAGAATTTAAAATAAAAATTTCTGAATCTATGTAATCAATATATACATTGACATAATCGCAAGACAAATTTAAATATCGATTTTTAAATCACCCATAGCAAAACGGTTCGTTAAAGTAAATATTTGCAATAATAAATGTTTTTTTAGTCAGTCAGTTTTTATTTTTAATCCAATATTTATATTTAATCATCTTTCAGGTTGCTTATATTTAAAGTGTCACTATTTGGAACCCGTTGTACTCATTTTGAAGATCTTTTTATATGAATCATGGGTGGAAAATTGTGATAAAAAATAGTTCAAATTTTGATTAACAAAGAAATAAAATTTGAATTTTGACACTTTTTAAAAATTCCTGATACAGTTTAGTGAAATCTATAAAGTAACTTGCAGTCCGAGCTCGAAAGTCAGTCTTTACACCTTTGTCATTATAATTCATGCCGTTATAGAAGAAATATCGAGTTTTACTGTTAAAACAATTTTATCGAAACGTCAGCAATAGCGTAGATACACTGCATGAATATCGTAATTTAATGGAATTGCGAAAAGGGCCCTTGTCGAAGAATGGTTTGATGAAGATAATGATATTTGAAAACATTGGGTGTATTGCCAGGAAAAGGCGGAAAATGGTTGCGAATGAAACTTATGTGATTAAAAGAGCTTCCAGTTTGAGCCATTCTTTTGCAAATGTTCGATCGGTATCGATGTGTGAGTCGACAAATCCATGGTCAACAATGCGAAAAATTCCGCTATCCATTTTTAAATGATATTCGTATAAGATCCAAGGGGTGTAAATGCTACCATGAAACGCGCAATGAACTTGTTTGGCGGGAATGGAAGCTTGGATCTTGAAAAGGTTTAAGATATGACAAATTTAAAAAAAAATTCTCTTCACTAAGGATAGTCAAAAGAAAAAGGTAAGAAGAATTCTGGGAGTGGTCATAAGCACTCAAGCATTATTAGAAAAGAAAGTAGAAAAAAAATCAAATTATGAATTCCTTCTAATTGCATTAAAAACATTGTTATACCTTTAAAAAAAGAATCTTCGCCAACTGAATAAAATTAAATTATATATTTATTTATAGGGAAAGCGAAAATATTTTCATTTTAACAACAAAAAATGGCTGTTTATAAATGCATTGTTTAATTTTATTATGTTACTAGCCGCCTTTGGCGCCCAGTTAGTTCGCCAATTTTACTGTTGTTTAAAATTATCAGTTAAATACTTTAAGTAACGTTAATGTCAATTAAATACTTTATGTGACTTATCATTGTCAGTTAAATACTTTATGTCTTTTAATAGCTACTTCATAAAAATATTTTTAAGGTTCAAATATTAATAATCATATAATTCACTCATGCAGTTATAAAGGTCTTATACCTGTAATGTACTATATGTTTCTCCAATTATCTGTCAGCTATCACACAATTTAAACTTTAAATTAAATTGAAAATGATTAAACTGCAAATTGGTATGAAAACATTTTTTTTTTTTTTTTTACCGAAACCAAGCTTTTTCTTTAAATGTAAGAAAAACAGAATCATTATTTGTAAGACTGAATAATTACAATAATTTATGTAATATTTCAATAATTATTCAACAAAAATTACTTATATTCGTCATAAAATTCAGGTTTTAGTTTTACTTTCAAAAAGATTTAAATGATGCGAATTATAATGTTTTATTTTATTTTGGTCTGTAAACCTAATTAAAAAATTATTAAGTCTAAATTTTATAAATCTTTTAGTTATAAGGAATCGTATTCTACGAAATATTCTTGCCATTTCAACTTTCAAATAAATAAATGAAGGTCTTTATCTTCTGCTATCAAATTTGACCGGCTCATGAAGTCGAATAGAAATGTTTGGAACATTTAACATTTTCATTCTTAGGCCAGTCAGTTTTGAGAAATCCTGGACATTGGTTGGGGTATCATCTTTTTAATGGTCGATGAAGCGCTTTAAAATTACCCTTTTTTATTGAATAGTGACCTTCAAATATTCATAAATCTGTCAGTTTTAGAGACTGAGTTGATTGAATTTTATCTCTTTTTATTTAAAAGCTAAACTTTCTTCAATTTTTTTCAAAGCATTTATAGACTCATTTTGCATACTATGTAGTTATTTACTTCATTTAGACTCTTTTTATAGATTCATTTCTATTATTAAAGTTTTAAAAATTAGCCATTGGGACCTTGAATTGAAAAAAAATATATGTTACCATGTTTGCCTTAAATAAAGCTGATTTATTTAATTAATAATGTTGTAAAAGTCACAAAGAATTTTCTTTGCATCTTCTTTTTAGAAAAAACATATTTCATATTTATTTCATTTCCTGCAGATACGTGCTGAAAGTTACATTTTTATGTGTTTAATTTGCAATAATTATTTATTTTTTAAATTGAATTTTTGTCAATCTGATGGCAACATATTGATAAAAGATAATTGATTTCCTTTTCACTCGTAACTTGCTTGTGCAGATTAAATATTTTATTGTTTTGTCCGAAATATATTGTTGAATATAGTTAAAATAGTTCCTTATAAATTCCTTAAAAACAGAAGCTTAAGTTATTCACAAAAACATTGTTACCATTAGAAAGCTAATTTTTTAAAATCTTTGATGTGATGTAAAAATCATTTTTGTGCAATAATATTTTCGGAAGTTAAAGTGGAAAAACGTCGAAATTTCGACGTTTTTAATTCAAATTCTAATTAAAAATTCGAAAAAAGGGCACCTAGTTGCACATTCCCTACCTCTGAGGTATGTATGTACCAAATTTGGTAACTGCCGGTCGACGGTCTGGCCTATAAAGCGCCAACGCACACACACACACGTTGAACTTTATTGTAAGTATAGATTAGCTTTTGACAAAAGATAAAAATATCCCAATAATTTTTTTGTAAGTGAAACAGCGCTTAATACTTCATCAAATGAAAAGATGAATAGATGTAATCAATTTTCGAAGTACAATGAATTAACTAAGCGTCAAAATCTGGTTTTCAGCATTTTAAAGAAATAAATTTTTTGTTTGAATACAGCCAGCTCTGTTGCAATTTTCGAAGTGAAAATTCAAAGTGAAAATTCTTTATCTTTCTTCCATAACATACATCTTTAAATGCTCATCATTTAAAGATAAATGATGAGATATATCATATATGTTTCAATGTGATATATTCCATTATATAAATTGCATTTAAATAAAATTTATATCATTAAAATATTTCTATTTCTTTCCTCGCTGAAATGAAAATGTGAAGTGATAACGCATAAAAGTTGAGCATAATTAATTATTTTTTCATAATCCCAATTGCTTTATCAAAGCAGCACTAATCTAAGATTAATTTAATAATAAACTTTCTCCTACCGCAAATAGAATGAAAATATTGCTGGAAAATGTTGGATTTTTTTTTAAAAACCCCAATTTCAGGGACCAATTAAGAGTATAGACATTCATAATTTATTGTTGAAGTGCAGAAAGTTGTGAAAAGGCTAGATTATTCTTGTAGAAATTCTTAGATAATGCAAATTTCGAATTCCCCTTTAAAACCCAGATAAATTTTTTGAGTGTGTTGATTTTAATTTTAATATCTAAATTAACAGTTTTAAGCGATAAATTTTGATAAATCGAAATAACGTCTAATTTAATTTCAGTCTATTTTCAAGAACATTGAATGTTAGTATTTAGACTATGCAAAATTCAAAATTAGAATTTAGAAATAGTTTAAACACGGTAGGGTAAATAATTATAAAAGAATCTAATGACTATTTAATTATAAGATCGAACAGTTTTTTATTTATAAAGCTATATATCTTATTAAAATTAAAAAATAAATAATAAATTGTAGTTAATTCTTAATTAATTATAATTTAAATAATAATTAATAATTAATTCTTAATATAGAGAGTTTTTTTAAAAATAATGTAAAGTATGTTCCGGTGTACGATCTTTGTAAATTTATTAAATAAAAGCGTAATCACTCAGATTCTTAGATATACGGGGCCCTAAGAAGCTGCCTGAATTGCCAATTTATTAACAGACACTGATCGAGGCAACTCTTTTTTGAAAATAAATATAAACGAAATTTGTACTTACCAAGAATCTATGGCAACATATTTTTAAATAAATAAATAAATAAATATATGAATACATCTATATAAATACTTAACAATTCGTTTGAATATATTTAAAACTATTTTTAAAAAAACACCTTTAAAACATTTTGATACATTACAATGGTATATAGAACGGAAGATTTGTACGTAGCAAAAATGATTGAAACTCAGAATAAATTTCTAATAATTTAAAATTGGTAAACAAACAAGAGACGCCCATTTCAGCTTAAATCGATGACAGCTTTCTGTCAGCGGGCTAGTAAAAGTGCCATAAGTAACAACAACAGCTTTCAAATCTATTTAAATGGCATGCATAACAATATTGTATTTTGCTGCGGTATATATTTATAAATTTCAAAAAATCCTGAAATTAATATCATATCATGAAATTTTAGAAACACATAGGTCCTAAGGAATCATATTCAGTCAAATATTCTTGATAAACCAACTTTTAAATAAATAAATAAACATATCTATTATTGCGATCAAATCTAACTGAATTATTAAGTATTGAAGGATACAATTTTAGAACAATCAATTTTTTTATAATCTAGGCTAATAGCTCTTGAGAAACCCTGGAGATGATTGGTTTCTTTGAGAAAGTAGATGAAAAGGCCTAAAATCGCACATTTTTATAGAATAGTGATTTTCAGATTTTCATAAATCTGCTCAGCTTTAGTCATTAATTTAGTTGATTAGAGTTTTATTTAAGATGTGACGTGCCAAGAATATTTTCTTTTATTTGATTATCAGGGCAGAGGATATATAAAAAATTTTTTAATTCGTAATTCATCATCATTTATTGATTCAATTTACATAAAATTTAATTATTTCATGTTGATTATTTTGTTAGCAGATATATGTCTGTTAATCAGGTTTTACCAGTAAGCTGTTGAGCTCCGATTAGAGTAGATGTCTAGTGCATTTTAAATAATATTAGCCTTAAATAAAGTTATTTCATTGAATTAGTGATGCGGGTGCTGTAAAAGATCATGGAAAAGGCACTCTTGTACTTATTTTTCAGAAAACAACATATTTCTTGTTTATTTCATTTAATACAGGCATGTGCTGAAAATAACACTTTTATATGTTTAATTTGCGTTAATAATTAACTTATTTTTGAATTTGAGCTTTTGTCAAAGTGATAGCAAAGCTAAGCGTTGATAAAAGCTCGTGCAGTTTAAATTTTATTTTTATTTTGGGTGAAAGAAATTGGTGAAAAAAAAAGATAAATGTAAGTGTTTTCAACGTTTGTAAACTTTTTTATTTTATCAAAAAATTTAAATTTAAAAGACGTTAACAATTTACAGAAATTTATATTGGAAAAATTTCAACTATTCTAATGTAATAAATTCTCAGTTTCATTGCATTTATTTTTTTATCTTTATCTTTAATAAAATTGAATATGTATATCTATGTGTTGTCTATCTACAAACCAGATCATCTGATTTAAAGCTAACAAAATTGGGTTATATAATATCAGAGGGTAGAAATGTGAACTTTGGAGCAATTTTTTAAAAGGTTCAAATAGAATTTTAATAGTAAAATTAAGTTGAATTTTGCCTTTTTTCCGCTATGAAAGTCAGAAATAATGAAGCACAGAAATAATTTTTGCATCATTTTAAAATTTAAAAAAATGTATTTTCAATGCTGCCAACATATAGATTAAATTTCTGTACTTAAAAAATGTATACAAAATATTTTATCTATATTTTCCAATGAGAATAGAAAGAATCCTGAACGAAGTTTAAACAGTAACGAGGAATAAAATAAAGATTTCTGAAAAAAGCCAAAAATTGGCGGTAAAAGTCACTACTGAAGCTGCAAACGTATTTTTGTATCTCTTTTAGAATCCGAACAATTATCATGGTCTTAACATAAACTATAATTAGCAAAACAGATTTCAAGAAGGCAAGTAATGCTTGAATCTGGAAAGAATTCCTAAAAGATTTAAACCTATATTTAAGATATTATTAACATGAAGAAAATGTCAATTAGAATTTTAACTAATTAAAAAGTAAGTGAAATTTTGGAATTATTCAGCGATAATTTCTTAAAATATTACATCATTAAAAGGATTTTTACATAGTTTAAAATTCAAAAAATAATCCTATGAATGATACCAATTTTTTAACATATAATTGTGTTTCTGTTTTTAATCAATTTGTTTAAAAAATATTTAAATCACATTTTGTGCTAGTTTATTTCGCATAAAATAAAAAATAAAATTTAGCTTGTTTAAACACATTATGAATGATGAGGGAAATTTATCAGTTGTCAATCTGTTACCATCATTTTGACAAAAGCTGAGATTAAAAGATTAAGTCTTAGAAGTAGTTAAAAGATTAAATCTCACTTCGAATGAAATGTATGAATATGTTATTTTCAGACACACACACACACACACACACACACACACACACACACACACACACA
>JAPMOQ010050981.1:911012-928682 GCA_026543055.1 Argiope trifasciata
ACACACACACACACACACACACACACACACACACACACACACACACATACACGCACACACACACACACACACACACACACCATTCTAATGCGATTAAAGGGGAGTTAATGACGAAAATTTGAATATTACTATTTATATAAATTCTTAATTTTGGGCCATTTTATACACCATAGGTCATCTCAAGGAAGATATGCCAATCAGGCCCAGGACATCCTCAAGGGTGATTAGCTGAAAATTAAGTAACTGTTGATTATCTTAAAATAATATAAAAAATATTGAAAACTTCATATTAGGTCAGATTTAGCTGCAGAAATAGAAAAACTTTTTAAATTTAAGTAATGAACATAAGTAACATTTCAAAGAATGTGGTACGAATATTTTAATGAATATGATGAATATGATAGAAGGTTTATATAAAATTTCATCTTTTTATGTTTTACAGAAGTACATTTATTAACTGAAATGAAATAATTAACTATTATTTACACTAATGGAAAAAAAATCCTAACACTAGGAAGGTGCTGTGCTAGATAAACGAAATTTGGTAGGCGTGTTTATACATCTGAAAGATGACGTCGATTCAAATTTCGAGCTACGCGCGTAAGTGTGGCGCTAGTAGCGACACTATGAACATGCAAATGAGGTTTGCTTTAAATAAGCGCTGTAAGGTTCGTGATCGTTATTTACAGTTGAGATTTGACGTAGTGGGTTAATGTTAATCAAGGATGCCTCTGAGAA
Organism: Argiope trifasciata; assembly: GCA_026543055.1. Taxonomy (NCBI): domain Eukaryota; kingdom Metazoa; phylum Arthropoda; class Arachnida; order Araneae; family Araneidae; genus Argiope; species Argiope trifasciata. The sequence goes on from JAPMOQ010050981.1 coordinate 911,751, forward strand.
GACGAAGAAGCCATTATCAACTGCTCACTACCAACTATCAACTTATCACACAACTGCTCGTGCTACGAGAAGGTGGGTTTTCTTTCCGCGATATTGCTGAAAGACTTGGCAGGAATGTATCCACTGTGCATGAGTATTGGCGGCAGTGGTCAAGGGAAGGTACTGCCTCAAGAAGACCAGGTTCCGGGTGAAAACGTGGTACTACTGAGAGGGAAGACCGTCGTATGGTTGTGGCTAATCGTACTGCGTCCGCAGCTGAAATTCGAGCTGCAGTTGGCACCACAGTGACACAACGAACTGTTACAAATCGGTTACTTCAAAGACAGCTCCGAGCCACACGCCCTGTACAGTGCATTCCACTGACTCCAAACCACTGCCGTTTGCGACGTGAGTGGTGTCAAGCTAGAGCTCATTGGTGGACGCAGTGGAGATCTGTTGTGTTTTCTGATGAAAGCCGGTTCTGCCTTGGTCGCAGTGATAGCCATTTGTTGGTTAGAAGGAAGCCAGGTGAACGCCTGATAGTGACCTGTCTGCGGCCTAGACACACCTGGCCTACTCCTGGAGTTATGGTTTGGGGAGCAATTTCGTATGACAGCAGGAGCACTCTCGTGGTTATCCCACGCATTCTGACTGCAAATTTGTACGTGAGTCTAGTGATACAACCTGTTGTGCTGCCATTTATGAACAGCATTCAAGGGGCTGTTTTCCAACAGGATAACGCTTGCCCTCATACCGCTGTTGTAACCCAACATGCTCTACAGAGTGTCGACATGTTGCCTTGGCCTGCTAATTCACCAGATATTTCTCCAATCGAGCATGTATGGGACATCATTGGACGACAACTCCAGCGTCATCCACAACCAGCTTTAACCGTCCCTGCATTGACCGCCCAAGTGCAACAGGCATGGAACTCCATCCCACAAACTGATATCCGACACCTGTAAGGCACAATGCATACACGTTTGCATGCTTGCATTCAAAATTCTGGCGGTTACACCGGTTACTAATGTACCAACATTTCACATTTGAAATGGCTCTTCTCGCCAATGGCTCTACCTGTGATCTTGAAACTTTAATCAATTAAATATGTTATCTAGACAAATGTATTCCTAAAATTTCATTACTGTTCATAACTGTACTTTTCTTGGTGTTGGGATTTTTTTTCCATCTGTGTATATCATTTATATCCCTATGAAAGTAAAGTTAAAAGCTGAATTATATAACGAATCGCAATTTTTTTGTGAATAATACTTCAGGACATTGCATACATTTTATAAAAAATATTCTGAGACATCAACATTCAACATTCAATTCTATTCTTTGTATTTATATTTTCAAAACGCATGTTTGGTTTTTTAAAAAAATGTTTTTATATTAATTGAAATTTAATCACTACCGTTTCAATTTAAAATTTAAATTTTTCAGGAGATGGAGTAAAATTTCTATAATAGTACGAATTTTCTGAGTACCAAAATTTGTAACTTAAAGACATTTTCCTCAAAAAGTTATTAAGGGGACAAGTTGCAAAGTCCTGAAAATCTTAGCCAGAATTAATCTTGCCAAGACAACTGGTCGCCGAAAGAGACTAGTATCCATTGAATTTTTCTATTTGAGGGATAAATAGAAATTTTTCAGTCTCTATTTGAATATAATAAGCATTATTTATTTGGATAAAAAAAGCTAGATAATTGTTTAAAAAAAAACATATTTTGGGTAATATGTATAGTGAGACATAGTAAAGGAAGTCTCTAGATATTTATTTTCGAACTCTACTTAATGGATTAAAATATATTTTATGCTAAACGCTGATATAAATATTAAAAAGTTCCTCAAATTTTACGCATCATTATTACATTTACAGTTTTTCATGTTGCCTTTTGTGCCTTTTTGATATTAATGAATTGAATGTTGATATTATCGAAAAACTAGAGCTTATAAAATTGTTTTTGAATAGAAAAAAATTTAATAGTTTAATTCAACAAGTGTTTTCTTATTACAGATATATTTTTTTTCCGTGCTTATTTCTTCCCCTTCGCTAAAAGTGTTTGTGAACTCCTAAATTTATTAATTAGGAGTCGTCATTGACAGATCTCATAATTTATGAGATCGAATTTAAGTTAGAATGAGTAACACCAGATGGCATGACTTTCTTACATTTGGATTATCGGATTCTGAATTTTGTATTTCCTAAATAAAAAATGCGAAGTCCGAATTTCGAATTTCTTTTGTACTGTTCAAAAATTTAGCAGAAACTCAAGCTAAAATTTTAGTTACTTTTACTCGTTTTTTAATTATATAATTAATATTTGATTCTCCTAATAAAATTTTCAAATACTTATAAATGCGGCATCCCTGTCATTCAGTTTATTTTTAAAATTTAGAAATGTCTTTTAAATATGCATTTTTAAATATATGACTAAAAATATGCCTTTTAAAAAATATATCTTGAAAAGTTTGTTGGAGCCAATTGGCAACTAAAATTCGGATTCCGCATTAATTTAAAAAAAATTCCGAATTCTCCGAATTCGAACCCAGAAAATTCGTACTATTATAGAAATTTTACTCCATTTCCTGAAAAATTTGAATTTTATATTGAAACGGTAGTGATTAAATTTCACTTAATATAAAAAACATTTTTTTTAAACCAACAGTAAATTTTTTCAATAAAATATTCACCGTTTTTTCTGCAATCCAATCTTTTTCTAGTTCTTATAATAGGAGTAAAATACCAGCGTTTTACACATTTGTATATATATTGTGAAAAATAGTAAGACAAAAATATATATATATATTAATTTGCGTTTATTAAAAAAACTTTTTAATAAATATTTTTAAAAGGCATATTTTAAAAAAGAAATTACTTTTTCGTTATAAAATAAATTTTTATTTATATAAAATACGCATGTTATTTATTATACTTGCATCAAAAATAATTCAATGAATAAAGTTTTCGTTTCTTAAACAAAATTTCTTTTATAAAAATTAAAGTATTATTAATAATATTTTTAATTCTTAAAATTAATTACTCAGCAGATGCGTTTGTAAATTTCAATTCAAGAGGAATCTTCATCAGCTGAAAATGATAGCAAAAACTTTATGCATTTATAATTGAAACTACTTTTTCAAAAGTGGCTCTAAACGTTTAACGCTCACTTTCCGCATAAAAACAGCAATCTTACTCCTTTCATCGACGTTTGTATGGAATGGATATCGCATGCCTAAGTTAAACGAAATATCTACCAGAGATAACTCCTCGGAAGCCTAGAGCAGTTCAAAAGAGTGAACAGCGATAAGTTTTGACCGGAATGACTGAAAAGTTCACAGTGACATGAAAAAGAAATGAACAAAAGTGTGACAACGAGATAATAAGTCGCTGCAAATCACGTAAGCAGCGTCGAACGCACACACAAGGAACTGTCATTTGAAGGGGTAAAGAAGTGAGCAGTTATCATCGCTCTCTCCTAAAGACTCGGTGTACACTACCCGACACCCCCGTAAGCGAAAGTTGCCAGAGAGGATAAGAAAAAAAGAAAACAAAACAAAAAAGCGACATCTACTTCGTGAAACAACTGTGGTTAAATTTAAATCCTTCACTTGTGAAGCAGATGTTTTTCTTCTGTCGAAATGGCAACTTCCCAAAGGACTTCTCTCTTTCTGCTCAAGCGTCTTCGTCATAAAGATGGTTCCATGAGGCGAGAATTCTTAAAGCACGACTTAACCTTTTGTTTGATGTTTTGATGAATACCGTTTCGATCTGGTAGTATTCTCCAAATCGATGCCGAAAAGAAGCAATTCTTACCCCACTCTTGGTTATGAAAACGTTGAAACTTGCTGTGAATTACAATACCAGAAAAATTTTCAAAATCACTGAAGTATACCAGTAATATTGTGTTATTCATCTTCACCTCATATATGATGTAACATTGTGATGTGAATTTTCTTCAGTATTCGCTATTCAAAAGTGCAGAGGTCCGAAAGTAGAAATTGACAAAAAAAAATATTGTGTTGTTAATGAATTTCTACCCAAAGGATTAACATGCACTGGATTAAAACTTGGCTTGAAAATCACAAGAAGCTCAAAGCAAGTTCATTCCTTGGAAAAGTAAAAGGTAAGCTCCGGTTGTCTTATCTGTTCTTTTAAAAAAATTGTTTATATTTTTATTTAGTTCCGTATCAGAGGTCGTTTCACCTTTTATATCTTTTCTAAAAGCACTTAACTTTTTACTTACATCTCAAATGCTTTTAGTTGCACTTCTTTAAATGCGATAAAATAATAATGCTACAAGGATAAGTGTGTTGGACTCTCAATCTGAAAGGGAGGAGCAAGTATTAGATACACCATTTCAGTGCCAAACATCAGATGTTGCAGTGTTTTGTGCCAAACATTAAGCAGTATACAATGGTTGTGCTAAGCAGGGGAATTATTGCATCCCTCAAAGAGTTAAGAAAGGTTTTTTCGGTTATTCCACAAACATTCTCAATTGTTCTCTGAAAGTATTTTTTAGGTTATTTAATCTGTAGATCTAAATAACTACTACTGTCCAAGTAAATGCTTAATGAATATGAAGACAACGGAATTGATCAAGCCTAAGCCCTTGTAAAGCAGTATTAAAATATTAAATCCCCTTTTCGGTATCTTTTAGCCTTTTGATGAGTAATCATGTTTGTCTAAATGTGGTGTTAAAGCAGAATAAATAAACTGTTGTGAATATCAATATTAATTTATACTGAAAGACAATTTAGCAGTACAAATCTATATTGTATAGATAAACTATTGTTAGGTCAATTTTGTTTATTTTGATTTTCTGAGAGACAATAAGCTATGGAATTTCTTATGTCCTATTTGGAATTTCCTATTCCTTTCTGTGAAATAACAAATTTGTTATTATTCACTTTTTACATACAGCGCAATAATATCTCAATCGAATAACTTTTTTCATTAAGTATGATTTTTAAAATGTATGCTTAGAATGTGTTAGGTTGTTCGGAAAGTAATTTCGTTTTTTCCTGACAAAGGATTTAATTGCATTTTTCGCACCCAATTTCATACTTAAACCGCAAAATCATTTTATGTTTTAAGAGCTGATATAGCAAGGCTTGAGTGTGAAAAAGTGCAGCTGATTCTTCGCAGTAGTTTTTGGATGGTGCCCTTTTAAATATGGAGAGCAATAAACAGCATTTTCGTCATTTTTTTCTTTTTTGCTATAAAAGGCAAAAATGCTGTTCAAGCCAAAAATAAATTAGCCAATATGTGTGGAGAAGATGTGTTAACAGTACATCAGTACCAGAACTGATTTGCAAAATTTTTCCTTCAAATGAGGAGGCCAAAAACCACCTCGATCAGTTTTTTTTTTACAGCAAAGACCAAAACTTTTATGAGCGTGTAATCATGTTACTACCAAAAATATGGCAAAAGGTATTAGACCAGAATGGCAATTTTATAATTTAATAAATAATTTATTCATTAAACGAAAATTTCTTTTCATTTTGACAAAAAAATACGAAATGACTTTCCGAACAACCCAATAGAATGCATAGAAAATGTTTTTCTTTAATTTTCAGCCACCACGTTTTGTTCTGGATTAAAATTAAAATGTTAATGTAATATTTTATGATAGATGTATATCAACAAAACAATAATTTTATTTAATACTGGTTAATGCTCAGAGGAACCTTGAAGTAGTATCTGAAAAAGTAAAAGTTCTTATCTTAAAATATTAATTTTTTAATAAGAATGCTGAAGGAGGAAAAGAGTATTTTTAATTGTATCATACATGCTAAATAATTATGGTTACATGAGAATTCGTTTGATTCTTTGCTCTATTTCATTGAATATGTATATTTTTATAATCGTAATTGGCGATGGTTACAAATGGTGAACTGTTTTGGATTATGAAACTTTTACATAAAAATAAATGTATACATTTGCATAAAAAAAGGGGAATTTTTATGAAGTATATTCAAAATGAATTATTAAACTTTTTATTAAACAACTATTATCTTTAAAATGCGTTGAAGTCAGATTAAATTAAAATATTTTGAAGTAATTTAAATGAGCCCTTAATTAAAATCAGTATGAATCCTAAAATTTTTTAATTATACATTTCACAACAATAACGGATATTTATTTCAGTGATGTTATATAATGACAAATTCCAATAATTGCTATTTATATCATAAGAGAAAAGAGGAACTAATTAAAAGAAAGAAAAAAAAAGCATTATTTATCTTTAAAAATGTCGATATAAAATTAGTAAATCCTTGCATTTCAATTGATTTTGAGTTAATATAAAGGATAAATATCATTAGATTTTCATTAAGAAAGCAATAAAAAAAATGACAATTTTAAGCAAAAAGATCTTTTAATTATTCTTTTTATCTGAAATAAAAAAAGAAAGTGGTGTTTTATATCATTATAATGCAATTACTCATATCATCTAAACACTGTTTTATATAAAATCTCATAGTGCGAATAGGAAATATAAATAAAAAAAAGGAACTCAATTACTGACTATATTTGATTTTAAGAACGCAACAATTAAAAGTGAAGTAACTGGATCTTTAAAAATTTGCTTTTATTTTTATTCATGCCACCAATAAAAATATGTAAGGGAGAATCAGTTTTTTATTAGTTTCTATAATTTATTTTCTCTTTTTAAAAAAATATGTATTTGTTTCATAAATGATTTGCAGAAATGCGTAATTCATAGATTGTTTTACGACCTCCACCATAATTTTGTGATAAAATTTGTAAATATGGTAATTATTATGTTTTGTTTATACAGATTTGCTAAAATATATTAATTAAAATGTTTATACTAATTAAAAGAAAGTGCCTGGAAGTAATATAATGCATATAATAATAATTACTGTTGCCTAAGAAAATAAGGCTAACAAAAAATTTGCCTTATTTGCTTCAATAATGAATGTTGTAAAATCGCTTCGTATTTTGCCAACAACTTACGAAAGACACACTTATTCCTTATCTATGATGTAACATAACTGAAATACATGCATTTCATCTAACAATGCAAAAGAAAGATGACTTTCAGCTTCATTAAAAGTGTATTTTCGTTTTCAATTTGCAACCAATTTTGTTATGAATGCTGTTTAAAATATTGAATTCAAGAATGATCATTTACAAACAACAAGCCATTTCTCGTTACCACTATTAACAAGTCATTTGGCATTTATTGTTACTATAACAAGTCATTTGACATTGCTACTATTTTTTCTACCATGTAAACAGCTAGTATAGATTATTTTTTTCAGATTTTACAAGCATAAATATCAGAATCATGCTTATATATTATTGAAATCTAATATATCCAAGCACCACATATTGATATTTACTCAAAACATTCAAAATCTTATAAAGGATTTATTTTATTTTTTGCTGATTAGCCATAGTTCGGTTTGGAATAATTATCAATCAATATTTTGTTGTTCAAATTTAGGTATTATGTAAAATATTAAAATATTATTTTGTAATACCTAACCTCAAGTACAGTTGCACTGTTTTTCTGAAATGGAGCAACGGAAAATGGCATTTGTCCTTCAATCTGTTACTATTATCTTCATTTACAATTCCTTTAATTTTGAGAAAATAAAAAAGAGAGAATCAATAGAATTAACAAATTATCTGGAAATGTGCCATGATAGAATCTCAAGAAATTGTTATATTCTTGAATATTCTTTCAAGTGTGATTAAAAAGAAAAAATATGCAGTTTTTTCGTTGAATAATATTAGAAACATCAAATTTAGAATGCTCTCTTAATGCTTGAAATCCGGATTTTAATTTTTATTAGATAAAACGGAACAGGTTATAAGATAAAACGGACATTCAACAATTTAAATAATAAACTGTCTTCATGCAAAATTTAGAAATACAAAATTTTAAAAAACCAAACATATAAATTCAATCCGACTTATGAATTTTCAGAATTCAAGAAATTTTATATGTTAGTTGACACATTCGGTCATTAATATATTTATTCGTAAAACGTAGATATTCGTGCTAATGAATAATTTTGTTAAATCGTAATTTCCTAAAGTTAAAAATTACATTACAAATTAATATAGATAGAACTAGGTAATAATTGAATAGCAAAGGCAATGCTTTTTTAACCCTTTGAGGGCCCAATTATTTCATTCCAATAGCTTTTTATAGCTCATTAATAAACATTTTTGTATTCAATAAAATTTATGAAATATTAATAATAGCTTAACTAGGGAATATTAAAAAAAATAAGACGAGAAAATGAATTTGAATTGGACATGAAAAATGTAAAAAATGACTCAGATGTTTATAAGGTTAAATATATATAAAATAAAATGTGGACAGAATTTATCTGGCAATATTTTTAAGTTTTAAAAATAACTTCAATAGTTATCAAAGTTAGTAGCATGTAAAAATATGTTAATTCAGATATTGTACAATAAAACTTTAAAATATTTTAAATGTTTTTTCTCATTCTCTATTCTTTTTCGTTGGCCTTTTTTTTCGGTGAAATTCTGAAGCTTTAATAGATGATAGGAACACTTATCAGAATTTCAAGATGGTGAGTCCTTATACAATTCTCCATTTAATAATTGTTTTACGTGTTACTTGAGCTAAATTAGATATTTTTAAAATTTCTGCAATCAAGATACATTTAACGAAGAGTTAATTTTAACATTTTAATGGTTATAAGCTGGCATATTATCTGTTTATAGTTGAGAATATTTAGGTCAATTCAAGCTGAAAAATTATTCAGTAAAATGCTGGAAGAAATACGTTTGTGAAAGGCTACAGCTTTCAATCCCACAAATGTTGAAAACTTCACTGGAAAATTCGAAGGTTTAGAGATTAGGCCATTTTCCTTTTTTACTGCTTCTAATATCGGGAAATAAATATGATTAGTAATAATATAATCCAAGTTATAAAACCATTATGTCCTAATCTATAACATTCCATAGAATTAATTTTTTTCAAAATTAATTTCCCTTATCTTATTGTTTATAGTTGTCGAAAATTAAAGCTAAATAAATGTTACATAAGATAAAATACCTCTAACTAAAATAAAACTGTAACTTGTTAGTTTCTAATCGTAAGATAGGGTTTTCTATTCTTACTTTTGAATAACAGTATACATACAAAAGGCGATTCCAATAAAGAACACTGACTATCCTATTTTAAACTAGCCACCTTTGACCATCAGATTTGTCAGAAAGAACTGTCTTTTAAAGTTTCAATAAAATATTTCATGTTGCTCCTCCAGCAAAATGTTTTTAAACTATATAACTTTTTGAAACTTTATTGAAAAATTGATAAAACTTTGGCGAAAAATTTTGATAGATATTTTGCTCATATTATGTTAGATTTTTATATCATTCTTTTCAAAATGATAAGCATCTTTCTAATTTTCAATAATCTCACCTAAACTATAATGCGAAATAAGAGTAATTAAACTTCAACTAATTGAAAGCTTTTTGTTCTGACACATTACAAATATAACGATGAAAAATAGAATCGATTATCACTGAAATTTTATATGTACTAATTTTATTATTGATATGACATCTGAGAGGAATATTCAATAAAAAATTATGTTTCATCAAACATATTTCGTTGTACTATAATAAGAAAGTACACTGATAAGAATTAGACTAAAAAGAATGATAAAAATATCTTTATACATCTATTTAGATTTTAAGAAAAAGTAGCGATCTCCAAAAATGGACATGCTTTTAAATTCTACATCGTTGCTTACTTCTGAATTTAAACCTTAAGCAAAAGTGTAATAAAAGTTCAAAAGATTTATTTAATGCATGTAGTAAAGAAAAGTCTCAAACGAGGAAGAATAAGACATGTCTTATGTCTTCATTAACAGCAATGAAAGAGAAAAACAGGGTGAAATATTAATATAAAAAATGAAAATAATTTGAATTTCATTGCAAATATATTGTTGTAATATATACTTAAAATATTATTAAAAATTAAGTAAAAAAAAAAAAAATAAGAAATTGTATGGATATTAAATACCATAATTAAGCTTATATGTATACGTGCATTTGAATTTCTAGATTAAATAAAAACAATCTTCAGCAGTTATAATTTAGAAAATTATGATGAAAAAAAGGCAAAATTAAAAAAAAAAATCTCTTTGAGGTGAGTATTTAAACTTTCTAAAGTATACATTTGCCAAATTTGGGAGGCTATATAATTATGGACCAGCAGTAAAGTGTCAAAAGACATGTATTCCCCTTTATTAATAATACAAATAGTAGTTAGTATAATCTCAAATAGTTGTATGTCACAGAGAAAAGTGGATGTTGCATTGGTAATACTGATTTGCTATAAAGCATCCAGTATTATGGAAATATAGATTCGCTGTAAACATTATTCAGTCTTAATTTAAATTAATCAGCTTTGATGATTAACTTTGTCGCTAGGGGTATTAGTTGTGTTCCAATTAAATCACTTAGATATAATTTCATGTTTAAGATTCTATCAAATTATCAGATATTAAAATCATTATTTTAATTATTTCACGAACTTTCTTTCCAACGTGTGCTGAATTGCTTTTAATAACAATCCGTACCATGACATCATAGTGCTATTAAAAACGCATTTTCTAAATTTTGCAGTATCAGTATTTATTCGTTTTTTATATATTAAACAGAATTATTTTTTTAAATTTTTAACAATGAAAAAAATAATAAGTGATTAAATATTTGGTGGAATACTGGAAGCAGTTTGAACTGCAGGGTAACAATGTAATTTAATCTAACAAAATATTTTTGGAAAATTGCCAAAGTTCAGCGAAATTTTCCTCGATTACCAAATTAGTCTAACTAAAAAGAAATTTTTCATATTTTGAAGCAGTGTAAAATAATTTTTTCTTGAATGTCATTTTCCAAAAATTACGAAGAAACATTAAAATTTGAGCTTTATTTTAAAATTTAAAAAAAAAAATCGCTTCGTGGTATTAACGTTCTCACCTTCTAAGGTACATATGGGCTAAATTTCAGAAAATATATGCAATATTTTGGTCTTTTAAAATATATACAATATTTATAAGATTAAAAAAAATAAATACTTGTAGCCCCCTTTGGTGACCAGTTGCACCAACCAATTTAATAAAAGCAATCTATTTAGATAAATATAAATTGTATCTTATCATAACAAAAAAGAGAACTGTTTCAAATTTGAAAGATAAATAATAATTATTCTAATTGATCACCAATTTTTCAAATTAGCGAATAAACTGGACGAAATCAGTCCTTTTTTTTTAAAGTTGGGGCTCTGCCAAAGTTGTATTTTGCGATGTCTCTGAAACATTAGAACTGAGGAAGAAAGGCTACTAATGATGACGTATCTAAAAATTATTTGACTTAGGTGAAATATAAAATTTTATAATGGGCAAATTGCGTGGAACTGAGGAACTTTTCACGAGTATTCCTCACCTCAGATAGTATACAAAGAAGTAGTATTTTTGAACTTTTTTTTCTAAAAATGGGGAACAGTACATATTAAGCAATAATTAGTGATATATCTAGATGGCATGGGCTTTCATGGAAAATAAAAATTGGCAAAAAAGTACCAATTGTTGTGTTAGGAGATTGATCCTTTCGTTTTCTTGATTATTTTAAATATATATTGTTTAGTTCAAAAAATCCTCCTTTCATCACCAATATTATTTTTAATTAAAAAAATATCAGTTGAAAAAAACTGTTTTTAAAAACAGTTGGAAATAAATTTTTCTCAAAATTTCTTAGTGTATTTTAATAGTGATATAAAATTAAATTGAACCTTTCTTGTGTCAACTTGAAAGAAACTTAATAAAATTGCTTAACATATTAATAATACCTTAATTCATTAATAAAGATAATAATGTATACTAAGTATTGATAAACGTTTTTTAAGTTATCCGGAGCACTTTTTGAGAAAAACGTGGTGTAGATATACTTAAACTATATTTCTGAGTTTAAAACTATTCAAAATTAGTAATAGGATGTTGATATCTGAAATACTTTAAAATTTTTTGAAAATCGGCATTTAATAGCATAAATTTAAGCAAAATCTCACAAAACTTTAAATTGGGTATACCAAAAACTACTATTCTCATCCCAAATAAACGTATACCAAAATAAACTACATAATTTTTTCTAGGGAAGGAACTACAATCGTATGGTTCTAATAATAAATAAAAATTTTACAACCTGTCAAAGATTTGTCATGAAATTTTTAGTAAAATTATGACATTATTATTCAAACAATAGGCTGTAGATTAAAAAATATTCACTCGATCTTAATTCTTTTAGTTCATGTCTTAGAAAATTGTATAAAGACAAAGTTCATCAAATTTCATAGTAATATGATAATGATATTTTGAGTTATTTGATTTGAAGTGAGCAACAAATGAATAAAAATCAGTTTTGAGAAAAATGCATTTAGAATATTCAATAACTTCTATTAATAATAAATCATGGGCGTACAAATTTAAAATTCACCACATTTATAGGTTATACCTTCTTTCGTCTCATCTTTTAATAGTTTTCCTTTTTTAATCATTGAAATGTTTTTTCTGGAAATTTTTGCATTTGGAAGTAAATAAGCTTAGATTAATTTTTTCTATCGCTATCGAGCTCAGCAAATGCTTTAACTGAATTTATACTAGGATACATTCAAACAACTTTAAGGTTATTTAGTTATTCTGTAAAACCTTCGTTAAAAGGTATTACAGATATAAATATCCCTAATCTGAGGATTCAGAGCTCAACAAAGACATGTTTAGCTACAAATTTTCACAAAACATCCTCAAAACTCTTATTGGCATTTTGTGTTTTTTGTGCAAAACATTTTCCGTACTTAGAACTAAATTGTGTTGACACAAATTTTTAGCATATTTTTGACCTATTAAATCGGTATTTCCTGTTATTTAAGTATCCACTTACGATTTACTGATTATTAAGAAAATATTAATATCTTGACTTCTAATTAACGTAGAGACAAAAGTAAACCTGTTTTGGATAACTCAAAGACTGGTCTATCCAATAAAATAATTTTTGGAAAATGTCACCTTTTGCGAAAATAGAACTTTTCAACATGTTCGGATACTTTAATAAATAAAGTAATAATTATTCAATTAATTGGCTTCGGAGCTGTTAACTTAGGAATATTTTACATTGCGCGAACTTGGTTGTAAACGAATAAAAAAATATTCTAATTTATTTGACATTTCCAAACAATAGTACTGGTAAGAAAGGTAAAATAATCTCCTCTATATTATGGAAATAACCTTAATTGATAATAGATTAACTACTTAATAATTAACAATACTACTAATAGAATTGTTTTCATAATGTACCTTTACTAAAACCTTACTTAAATCTCAAATGTGAGCTAAATTTTTTAATAGTTTTGGTATATTTAATATGTAAATTGTTTAAAAATATCTTCTTTTTTGTTATTTAGATTAGGCTTGACACGAATACGGTATATAAATAAACACACCCTTTTATTAACATCCAAAACAATGAACAGAACGAATAGCGAAAACTATGAATATTTCTATTGACGGTATGGGGAAGTTATACAATGCATACTTTTTGACAATAAAATAATACTAAAATAGATGATAAACTTCCGATAACAATTTCCTCACAATGACTAATCTGTATTTATGAGCTTTGTAAAGATATAAGTGACGAAGTTTGTCTTAAACTTCTGTGCACAAAAGCATCAACCGTTTTACGCAATGGTATCGCAATCCGTTCAACTCTATTTTAGCAAGAAACCAATAAGTTAAAATTCCCACCACTTGTACGTGATGACGACTAGCCTTGCATAATAGAGATTTCAGTGTTTTTGAAACGGGGAAGTTATGTGTACGAATTTGTCAAAGCTCTCTTATAGTTCACTACAAAAGACTTTAAATTCTAAAAATGAGACGTTTATGATTTAGGAGACAATTATTTATAAGAATGATACGCTAAGTGTTCAGATAGGTGATCAGATATTTTATAGTTGCAGATAAAATTTCACAATAACGTAAAATAGGAATGTATAATAAATAACACAATAAAAGTAATAAACTGTTGAACTACTCAGACATTTCAAGAATTTAAAAAAATGACGTCATGGCAAATAAAAATCTTTTATACGAGCTAAGAACAATCACCTTCTATCTTCCAACTTCTGAACATATTTGGTATTCATTCAATCTCAAGTAATCTAGATAACGCATTCTTTATTCATCATAACTGAAATTACAATAGCTTCAGTGTCATTTTGCCTTTTACAACGGAAAAGTTATGCCTTCAACTTTCGCGCATGCTTCATAATAAAATGCTTTTTGTATTCAATATTGATATTAAAATGAAGAAAACTGAATACATATTTAGGATCTCATCTCTTTTATAAATTGAACTCGAAATTTGAGAAAAGTTTGTAATGAATGACCATATTTTAATAGTTCTTTGATTTTACCTGTTGCTTTTTTGAATTATCATATCCATACGTAATTCTCCTTACTCAAGAAATTGACTTTCAAACCTATCCATCTGATTTTGCCTTAAACTTGAACATATGTCCTCACCTTGGGATACTTGATTAATGTTATAACTTGAATGAATTTGAAATACTAAGCACCTTAGTTACACATAAATAACCACTTATGAGACTCCTCAGTTGTAGGGATAAGAAAATGACAGTTTATTGGAAGAATATTGCTTTCCTTTTACAAGGAAAACAATACTATAATAATGGTGGTATCAACACTGCAAACGAACGGAACCTTTTTTGAGTTCATTACTGATTATGAATTGTACTTCAGTATGAAGGATAGGAGCATGAATCGTTCGCAGAATGGTACTATTTTACAACCACGGAGCCTGAAATATTGCTTTTCGTGAATTACAATTACGATTATTTAATCGGATATCTGATCTTCATATACGAATATATTGTATAGGTGAGAACAACTTGTAAATACCTTCCAACAAAAATACTTGTTCTCCTAAATTCTTATTCGCTCTCGATGGCTATTTTCTTATTTTTAATTTCTTTTTCATTTCCTTTATTTTTATTTTTAAACAAAATATCTGCTCAAATTATGATCCAGTATCTAATTATCAAACCATTAAAGATAGTTTTATATTTTCATTTGGAACAAAACATTCTAAATAACACAAATAAATATATTTTATATTATTTGCATCGATAAATGTAACACTAAACAATATACATTTTTTTAATCTATAGGTCTTATTAGACCTATTTAGTAAAATATTTGTAGTGCTCTAACATTTTAAATTAAAAGGAAAGGTTTAATTTCGCTGCAATCAAAAACGACCGAGCTGGGAGGTTCTATTTTAGGTCCATTAAAATGAATTAAACATACGTCATCAATCAATTGCTGGATTTTCCTCGAGGCGACCATGTCTTAAATCAGTTAGTTTTGATTGAAGAAGAACGGAACTTTTTCTTAAATTAAAAGTGTTATTATGTAAATTTTTTTTAAATTCATTATATGAGATTAATAAGGTACACGTCCAGAAAAAAATTAGGATATCATAATTGTTGTTAGCACTAGGTTTATTTATTCAAGCAACATAAAAAGTAATTATTATGTAGATTCCCATAGGAAGACTACCTATCGTCGCCTCTGCTTGTACATAAATCATGCCTCCCAGAATGAAATAAAACGAAGTTAAAATGCAGAAGTCTCATCCTTGTATTCGGCAGGTGGTGGAAATAGTGGAGAGATGAAATTTTCATTTCACTATAACTTTCTTAATATTAAAAGTAGAAAAGCAAATCTAATTACCTAAATGAACGCCTCATTAAGAGGAACAAATTTTTTACTGAATTTTTTTTCAATAACTGCAATATCTTAGAAGTTAGGGTCTGAAAAAAGATTTCGAGCTCTAATATTGACTATTTCTAATTTATATCGCCTGACAGTAATTTAGATGTAAAGAAATCTATCTTTTCCTTTCAGCTTGCAGAGAGGAATTTCTATATAATTTATAAGGCTTTTCCAAATAGAAGCATGTGCAAGCTTTCACGATTTGGAAGTATTGGAACTTTATTAAAATGGGTACCTAGAATGGAATTTTTAGTATTAAGTCATTTGAAGAGTATAATTGAAATAAAACACAATTTGTTGGTTTCATGCATCATATTTAAAAATAATATCTAAAATGTCCCAATGTTTGTTTTGAATTCCCATTCTTAATCCTTTCCCAATTAGATGATGTAAGTAAATGAACTGCCACGTGAATCGTAGGGAACGATAGTAAGGAATTTTCTTATCAGGGAAGATAGCGAATTGACAGAAATTTTTATCACTTTGGCTCGGAAGTCGGGAAAATCTACTGTTTGTCAATGTCACTAAACACGAGAGCAGAGTTCATCTTCACACATGTACATACGATGAGCAGACTACTATTGCACTCCAGAGAGGGAAATATTGAAAACCTTTTAAAAGGGTTATTATAAAAGTGAAAGTTTCAAATTATCCTTTTAAGAATGTAAATTCTGAACAATCGCTTAAGAAGAATATCATACTTGATTAAATGTTTTTTATTTATTATCATGAGTTTATCTCAAATAAGTTTTTTATATGCATTCAAAATGACAAAGCGAAAAATCTACTTTTCTTTATTCAACAGACAGAAAGTAGAGCATTTAAAAATAGAGCATAATGGATTCATATTTTGTATATAATAGTTTTGTATTTGAAAGAGGAAAATGTTTAGCGAATTAAAGGAATGCCCCTATATTTATTTTATGGATATAAAATGTTTTGTTAGGAACATTTTATCAATTTTACTCATACTAGCTGACCCAACTGCTGTTATAAAGTCTACCTTTGGAATACACACACACACATAAATATATATAAAAATATATATAAATATATAAAAACAAAATATCAATCCAT
>JAPMOQ010050981.1:943682-1021527 GCA_026543055.1 Argiope trifasciata
CCTTCTTTTAAGAAACCACATAACCAGAAATCACGCGGATACAGATTGAAGAGGCCAAACTGTTGCAGAGTAATGGCTGATCACGCATGAGTCTGTGAAAGTTTGTTATAACAAACATCGAAGAGCTCGAATTATGAGGGGATAATACATCATTTTTCAAGAATTTTATATCCTAAATGCCTGAGCATTTTAAAATTTTACTTTCACAGATTTTGTCAACATGGCAAACTAATACTTTAGCAATGGAGCAAGTTTTAAAATGTGCAAAAATTAGAACCCAATAATTTTTTAAGCTTTTGTGCAGTTTAGTCTGTTTTTTTTTATTCCTCGAATTATCTGAAACTTTTATACTGAAGCTCAAGCTGCAGGATTAAAGGTATTTTTTAAAAATTTCCTATCACATAATGTTAAAATGTGGCGAAAATTTGTATCTTTTTAATTTAATATTTAATAAGGGCATTAACTGAAATATTTTTTATTCAAATTTTTTGTTATTTGGACTAGTAGAACATCTTCAATGGTCTCCGACTCAGTGTAGCTTAATTTGAATAAATATGTACACAAATATAAGCAGAAACAGTGTTGATTTGTTTCACTTTTTTTAGTTTGACTTTTTAATTGTTCGGCTTGCTTAAGCCATTTTAATGGCCATTGTGCCTTAAAAAACAAACAAACCAATACCTCTTCAGTGCTTCCAGTTTTTTTTATGGTGAGTAACTGCTCTAAGAATGTTTTTGGAAACGAGTCATTGCTTAAAGATTTTCTTTTAATATCTTACGCACGCTTGAAAACACCTTTCGAGGAAAAGCAGAAAGCATTTCAGACCCTCTGCGGCGTAGTGTTGAAAATGTAGCACAATGTAAGCAACAGGTGACAACCATAAATTTTCAAGTAGCGTAAGTATAGTGTTTACAACAAATAGCTCCTTATCTCGAGTAAAAGTGACAGAGATGATAAAAGTTGGAATTCATACCTTGCTTCTAAATAAGCCATTCCGGTTGTTTTCTTACTGATCGTCGCTCACGTGATGGGCTCCTAGAAACAAGCTTCTATTTAATTAAAATCCTAATATAATTCTTAAAATTATGCCATTATTATATCGTAGATTTTAAGACATTTTAAATTCTGATAAATTTGATGATAATAATTGCCTGATAAATGTTCATTTTGATTAGGGTTATCTTTACAGGTTAGCATACTGTTTGAAACTGGCTAGATTTATTAAATTCGGTATTAAGTTACTTCTTGATTATTTGGTTTCTTTGTTAAGAAAAAATATTACGAAATTTGATTTAAATTTTTTAAAACAAATAAAATTCCAACATTTTTCTTTCGATAACCTCAGAGCAGATTATTGCCCAAAAATAGTTTACCAAATTAAGATTAGTTTTTCAGTGATATAAGTTTTATTTAATTTTTCTGAATTTTTTAAATACATTTCTCAATTTTTTCATTGCTTTATTTATTGATTTCATACTTATATCTATTAAATGTTTCCGATATCACTAACATATCGATATACTCATATTCGATATAAATGTCGGATATTAAATATACTTTATACTGAGCATACTATCTCAACTATATAATTTAGAGTAAATTTTAAAAATAAAATGAACGGATCCTCCCTAAAGCATAGTTCGATGTTTCGTACAAAAGATTTAAATCACTTAACAAATTTTTTGCATATGATTTACAATTCATGCCCGTAATTATATTCTAAAAATAATCATAAGATAATTTATCTTCACAATGCATATCATAAAAACAAATCTTTTGCATTTTAAGTTTTATTCAGATTTGTTACTCACTCAATTATATTTTAGTCTAATCTTGTATGTTAATCTTCGTAAGAGCAATAATTATTTGTCGATGAGATAAGAAGCAATATTTTGATTCTATATTTTTTGTACTTTGGTTAAAAGATTACATTTCGTCAGCCAAATGGCCTTGATTATCATTTCAGCTGTTACATGGTGACGACAAATATCCTTGTCAGACGCGAAAGTGTTTGTTGTACTTAACTCCTCGTTCGATACGGAGACCCAATTAAACGTATATTATCAAGAACGTAAAAAAAAGTTCATTTTCTTATCCCCGATATTGAAAAAGTGTATCACTGCATAGTTATTTTTAAATTTTACTGATGTTATTGATGTAATAGAACGAATTAGTAAATATTCTTTGAATAAATACGTAATAAATTCGTAATTCACTGAAACAAAGTACAATTCACACAGTCAGATAAAAATATATTATGATTCAACATGATCAGACTCTATTGAATGATTATAAAATTTAAAAATTTTTAAGGTAATCACAGTTTTAAAGTAATGTTATAATTTTTCTTCTATACAGAATTTAGTACAAGATTTAAAATATCTGTAACGTCGGAAAGAAATTGTACAACATCTTGTCCTAATAAAAATTAATCGTATCTTCTACTTGTTGTGAGTAGACATGCACATTTAAAAATGTGTTATTAATAGGGGTATATATTTTAAGAGTAGGATAAAGCATAAAAAAGAAGTCATTTTTTAAAAATATGAGGGAAAATGTTAGGGCGCGCTTTAGCTGTTTACAGCGAGTTAAGTACAAAAAATAGATATATTAGATGTATGTATATACATCATATAGGTTAAATAAGATTCAAATTTACAATTGCTAAGCCCCATGAATTACATCAAGTGGAACGAGTCCAACTTCAAACCGCCAGTCTTTTGAGCACTCTCTTTAAGTACTACAGATGTTTATTATTGATGCTATGTCATATTTTCAATTATTACTGATTATTGTAATGTTGCAATTCCTGCAATTTTTTGCGATATTGTAAAACCGAATTCCGTCAGATTTGAGTTGTATACTTCATTTGGAGCATCCTCTACTTTCATTAAATTTATTGACTAAGAATCCCTTACAAAAGCATAAATAACATCATTGCCTTCTATCAATGCGCTTGAATTACCATATACTATTCCAAAAGTTTCTCCCGGCTTGTTGGAAGGCAAAGATAAATTCTCTTTAATCTAAGTTGCATTTCCAAATTACTTTCAATCCAATGGGAAAAAGTTTCACCGAAACACTCTTGCATACCTTTCGATTATTTGCTCCTCCCGTCCTCTCACTTAAACTTGAGACCTTCGAAAAATCTACGAATGCTTGCATAGCGATTATCATCTCCATAACATAAACAATACACTAATGATTCAGTTTTAAATAAAACTAATAGCCATTGCTTTTTCACCGGAAATACCAGTTTTCTAGGCTGTTAAACAATTAATATGTAATGCATTTATTTAAACTTTTACCTTGTTATCTGATAAAACTGAATAATATGAATTTAATGGAAATAGTGTATCACAAATTATTGCGCTGACAATCTGAAAGACATATCCATCGCAAAATAAAAGCAAAAAATGAAAATCATATTTCGGAATGCAGCCCTTAAGCTATTTGCACAAGTCATCCACAAGACCAGCACTGATTTTAACATGTAAGTTGAAAAATATAAAATTTATGTATCTACAACTTCCGGATAAAACAATTAAATTGTTAAATTAGTTATAAAAATTGATTCAAAAGAAAGAGGTTTTAATATCGAATATATATGAAAAGAGCAAAATCGCTCTCATGTATTTTTTGTGTAAAATTATAATTATTGAAACTTATACGTTAGTCCTGCATTAATTTTAGCTTATCGGTGTATCTATGCTCAACATAGAACAAAATAATCAATTGGTTGAATTATTTCATACATTTATTCAGTAGAAGAATTTTTCTTTTTTCACTTTTGAACGTGAATCAAAACAGCGAAATCTCTTCCATTTATGGAATCTTTAGTATACAGGCTATCATAATAAATAAAAGGGGTGCCCTTATTTAATGAAACGACGGAGATATCTTTGGCTCGAAAGAGTGAAAGACGTATGTAACCACCTCTGTTCGCAAGGTTCATTCATGATTTTGCGCACTGAAATGACGTAAAGAGGGAACAGAAAAAAATGTTTAAATAAAAAGGTAGCACCATTTCAAAGTAGCAAATTTAGAACAACTTTCTTCTTGGCTTCAGTTCAAAGAAAAGGCTTCTTATTCTCAAGGACAATACCACATGCTTTTCATTTAATCTTCCGCATTGATCTTTTTTTGTGGGGAAGAACGAAGGCATATAAAAAAATATAAAACCCCCATTATTTAGAACAAATATTTTCTTATTTTAATTTCCAGTTAAAATTATGATGGAATTGTAAGTATTAAATACTTTTCAAATAATGATAGTAAATGTAAAAATGTTAATTGAACAGGTATACAGTTATACAGGATATTTGCAAATAGTGCTTTGCCCTTCGTCTATTATTGAAAAAACTTAAACATAATCTGCATAAAGGAAAAGTGCTTAAGAAACAGTACAATTAAAGCCTGTTACAGAAAGTTGTAATTTGGTGCAACAAAATGTATGTACACATTAGCTATTTAAAACATATTGTCAATAAGATAATTTTTTAAAATAGAAAAGAAAATCCTGTTTTGGATAAATACGTAAAAATTTATAGCTAATAACAAATTTGAGAACATATAAACGCTTAAAGAAATTCTGATAAAAATATTGTCCAACAGAATTTAGTAACTGTTTTCATTTGACAGTCAAAATCAGAATTATACTCTTGAAAGTTTAAAAAAAAGAATTATTTCGTTTGAAAAAAGTTCTGTTGAGAAACACTGGCCCTACGATATATCGGAATTTAAAATGTATAATAATGCATAATTTATAACAAATAATAAAAAACGAAATTTTATATTATATATTGTTATTTTATATAGCATGCCGGCGTCTTGTCCGAAGGGTTAGAGCATCTTTCCAATGATCTGGTTGTCCCGTTTTTAGTCCTGGCTCTGAAAAGGGTGATCTTTCCTCTGGGGTGTATGAAAGAGTCCTCCCGTAAAAAGAGGTTGTGCTAGTAAATGTTATCTTCATATGAGATAGAAGTCAGACTTCTACCTTCAGGTGCTAAGAGGTCTTTACCTCAGAAGCTATTGCACCCCTCTTTCCGTTGTAACACGGACACGACATACCATTATTTTATACAGTATAGTAGTTATTTAGTATCTATAACAATGAATGGATCTACTAATAAATCTATCAATTTCACTCTATTTAAAGATGCATTGCGTTTAAAGATGGCCCAGAATTGATGCGAAATTGCTACATTACGTTATAAGATAATATGTGTAATTCAGAAAAGTGCTTTATAAATATGTCTTCCGTTCAATTTAAATAAAAACTGCAGACTGTAGGGATATTTTATTTCATATAAATATAGGTCTTACATATTAAATACATTTATATTTTCTAAATATAAGTTTATTTATATAAGCTTTGATCTTCTATTGAGTGTTAATATTGGACATATACAGGATGATTAATAAAAATGCGCCACAAAGGTAAAATGATATGACAAACAACAACAACAAAGGGTGAATAAATATGTGGAAAAAGATATATATTCTAACCGTTGTTAGCACTGTTTTTCATAAATCTTGAATTATGTATGTGATTTGGTTTTCGAAATATTATAGTTTCTTAGTAGAACGTTTATTTCTGGTCTTTAATTCTTCACGTATGACGTTTACGTTACGTAACCTTACCAATCGGTTTGATGTGTGATACTTGCAACCTTTGCTATGCTGCAAATATTTGCTACGTTGTGAGTAGGTACTTTAGCAAAAGTTAAAACTCATTTAATTGCAAGTTCTTTTCGTTCATAAAAAAACAAAATATGTCAACACAATCCAAATATTTAATCAGCCCTTCCATTAGGTAAATAATTATAAATAACTAGGACTCTTTCCAGACTTAAAATTTTTCTTTGATAAACATATCATGGAAGTCCTCTCCAAAGTTAAGTATTTGTTGTCAGCAGATAGTAGAAACTTTTGATAACTATAATCTTTGTTATGTTATTTGTCCTTCAAATTTTGTTCATAAATAATGAACAAAAGGAAGCTTTTAGTAAAAGTTTCGCTTAATAAAATAATTAATTTTTTAATATTCAAAGATAATAAACTATTTTCACATGAAGGAGACCCCGGATACAACAGTCAGAATTTGATAAATTTCATTTCAGGTTTTAGTCTGTGTCCCTGATATATTTAGTCCTCATAATATTCTCTCTATATAAAGATATTTGTACTAATTCTGTACTAAATAATATTATATTTTCCTAGTATAAATAAACGGGTTTCTATTAGTTTCAAAATTTCATTAAGATACATAATTGTGTTTGGTCCATCGATTACTCTGAAGTTTCATTTCAAAATATATTCACGATTGAACTTGGGAAAACGTTTTGAAGAATTTCAAAGTTTAAATCTAAAAAAAGAGTCAGAAACAAGATTTAATTTATGACAAATTTTTTGCTATCAATCATCAGTATCAGAACAACCTAATATAAAATGCATTTTTAAAACCAAAATGATTATAAAATATTTCATGATTAAAAATGATCAATGATTTTTAATTATATTCCATACCCACTTTAGGATCTACTTAAATAATCGATATTACTGCATAATTTATTATTCTTAGAAATACATTGGAATATTTGTATTGTAAAACATTATGATAGTATAACGTATCAATGCTTTAGCATTAGAACGTCTTTTATCGTAGTATGCATATTTAATATTTGTTTGGTTATTGATGCGAGAAACCGTCATATGAGCGAAATGAAATTATTTTAGATATTCCACTGGATATTTAAAGAAGTTTTGTTAAAACACAGACCACAAAATCAGAATTTTAATAATATATAAAAGAAATTATGCACTTTTTTATTTTAATCTTTTAGATTTTTCATTTTTAATTCATAATTTATTATTGTGAACAATACGAAATTTAGAAAAAAAAAACTTTTATCTCACATTTATTATTAAGTGCGCTGTAGGTACAGAATAAAAAATTAATTATTTAAATATATTAAGTGAAAAGTTATGTACTGAAAATATTATAATAGAGCTTTGTCCTCAATCATATACAAGTATTAAATTTCAAAATTCTAGCCCACCTTGGAGTTAAAAAAAATTACAAAATTCCATCGCTGTGAGAATAATACGCACCAGTCTCAAAGAAGTATTTAAATGCTTTCAAATTGATATCTTTTGTATCCTTAATTTTTTTATATGTTATGGAAATAGAAAATTGGAGAATCATAAATTAAAAGCCTAAGTAAAATTCTCTTTTAAAAATACAAAAAAAAAATATTTATAATTTATTTTAGCAATAAATGCATTCAAATTTATTTTTAATTCCTTTTTACTTTGTAGCATATGTATTATAGTGAAAATATTGTAATTGAGAAAAAAAATTGAATTCGAGATTTTGACAAATCTCCACATTTTAGGCCTCCTCGGGTTCGAAAAACGAATGTTTGGAAAATGTGTGTCTATCTCTGACAAAGATAACTCCTAAACGCTTTGATCTAGACGAATGAAATTGGGTATACGATTCTTATTCCGAATTTGTAGATTTCTAACGAATTTTGAGCAAAATCTACTCAGAGAAAGTCTGTGCGTTCGGCTGTTCAAATATAACTTAACATGATAACTGCAAAATGAAGAGAGCTTGATAAATAAAATTCGATATACAGAATTATCATCAATAGTCTAGACATCTATCAAATTTTGAGCCAAATCCAGCTCGAGATTAATCATCTATTGGTCTGTAATTTTAAAAACATGCAAACGTGATAACTCAAAGTCGCAATGCCTTTAATATATCAAATTAGATATCCCATTTTGTGACTGTAAGTGAAGTCATGTGTCATTTTTTTTGTCAGTCAGTTGAGAGTAACACGTTTAAAATCCATTCTCGATTTTCAGATACTTTTGAACTCATGCCAGGAATTAATCTCTAAAAACAATCGCCAGGATAGATACAGTAAAAATCTTAAACCCTCTCCAAAGGTTTGCGTTTCATTACTATTGTACTCCAATGTTATGCAAGATATTCTTTGGGATAACTTTATTAGAGAATATGCAAGAAAATTTTGGGAAGGTCGGTCCTGTTGATTATTACCTGTAATAGAAACCATATATTCATAGAGAATAATAAAAAATTATGATGAAAAATTTTACATTAAATCCAACAATTCAATAAAACTGTTAGTTTTCAACTAATTGTATCAAACCATTTGTTAATCATTTCATTGGGAATTAACTTTTTTTCAGAATGATGGGCCGATTGACATGCGATGAGGAACAGAAGACAGGAAAACGAGATGAAAGTAATTGTCGCTTCCAAATAAACCAAGGGCCTCCGTCCTCATTGTATATGAATACATCAAAAGGCATTCCACTGCATCAAAGCCAAAAGAAAATATCCTTTCCACCAATTTTATCTAACGAACTTAGAAGTCAAAGTACTTTGCTGCAACGACCCACTTCATCATTCTCGGAAATTCCCTCACTGCAAGACAGAGCCCAAACTTCATTTCAGGTTATAATATGTTTTAAATATTCAAATTCTTTAAGCTGAATGAATCTGCACGAAATTCCTTATGAAACAAATTTTGCACAAATTATCATACAAAAAAGTATTATAATCAACACGTTTTTCCTATTTTAATAAAATTTTGTTGATAATTGAATTTTAATATTCTATATTTTATAATATACAAATTTTTTTTGAGTTAGCTATTCTTTTCATTGTCATAATATTTAAAATAATAATACAAAATATTTTAATATTGTACTGACTTTTTTTCATTTGTTTGTGATACATTAAAATAATTTAACCTTGATTACTGTTATTTTTTCTCGTTTAGCAAATTTAAATATTATTTATTTTTAATATTCAAAATTATATTCAAATTTATATTCAAAAGAATACTTTTATTCAGAGTCAATAAAATGAATCTGTTTGCAGGAATCTGTATTATTATCTGAAGCTAGAGAAATTAGAAAAACAGCTATATCACCTAGTCACAAACTTCCACCTATTCTTGCTCCAAAACCTCCACCTTCCGTAGGAATTTCAAACATGCCTCCTCAAAGTTTATCCGAATTACCCGATTCTGTATCAACAGGCGAGGGAAAAGAACAGTACCCTTCCCTCTTCGATTTGAAAACTGCATACGAAAATATGATGGTCGGCTATTTCATGCCACAGGATGTCAAACGTAAGTTATTTTTTTAAATTTGAATTAATTATTTTTCATTTAATTGTAAAACAAATAATATGCATGTAAATATCCTTAATCTTTTGCAGCTGAAACCTCCTTACCCTGTAGACTGCAAACAGCGCAACAACAGCAGAATTATGCTCAAAGAGATAATCAAGGTAATTACAACTCCAACTTCGCTTACCAGTCATCAAACGAAGTAAACCAATCTTTTCAAAATCTTCCTTCGGTGAGCAATAATTTTTACTTACCTCAAAATGCAACTATTGAAGATTACAATAAACAGCAACAAGATTCCTCCTTATTATCAAAATGTGCAAGCCATACTCGAAAAGGTGTTTTGCAAAGATCTAAAAATGCAATGCAGAAGGACATTGCTCCATCTGTCAATCAACACACAGCGATGGATATAACTTCCTCTGGCTGTACTGTGCTGGACACAAGTACTTTCGCTCAGTACCATGGACAACCTCTGAATAATACAACTAATATCACATCTCGTGAAATGCTAAAATCAGAGAATGATAACTATTCAAGAACCTTAACAAAGACAGCTTCTGTTTCAAACAATACAAACAGCAATATATCTCTTCACTCATCTGCTGCTGAAAATGACGACCAATCATCTGATCTAATAACATCTGACATGTCTACGATATTAAATGATTTATCATTATTTATGATTCCTCAAAATAGTGGTGTGGTGGATCCATTATCAGCACAAAATAATGTCCGAACATCGTCATTTACGACAGCTACAACGACTGCAATCACAACATCTGTGAATTCCTCTTCTAACGCTCAATATCAACATAAACCAGATCCAACTTATGGACGTTTTTCTGTTCTGCCATCAGTGGCATCTAATACAACACCACATACTGGTGGATATGGGGACGGTGATAACATTTCATTAATGAGTTATGCCTCGCTTCCCGGTAACGCACAAAATTCTTCTCAAATGGGAATGTATTATACATCATTTTCTCCATTTTCATTAAATTTTCATGAAAATATTCCATCTACATTTAGTTCAAGTCCACGATATTCTGGTCGATCCTCTTATTCCAGTCGTTCAAGAAACAAGAGGGCATTATCTAATTCCCCTCTATCTGCTGAAGGGATCGATTTGAATTCCATCATTCGTATGTCTCCTACGTCTTTGGTCGCTTACATTAATGGTTCAAGAAGTTCATCCTCATGTGTTTCTCCAGGATCATTAGGAGAGAAAACTGGTTGTTACGGACATTTATCAGCTCGTAACAGTAGTTCTAGTCCTAATTCTGGTTCTGGTTCATCTGGTAATAGAAGAAGTTCCTCTTACACTCCACAGATAGGAACTCCTAGTAATAATAATCACAATATTATTAGTGACAATAGTAATCAATCAAATACTTGCATGAGAACTGAAAAATCAAAAAGCGATATTTTAAATATAGATGACAATTTACTTGTGATGCAGGCAATGCAAGAGCTTGAATCTGGAGTAGATATTTCTTCTAATGCAAATTTGCCCTTTAACAATAGTAGTGTACAACACACACAAATGATGCCTGAATTTGAGAATCTCCAAGTACTGCCGCAGGATCTCGCAGCTTTCGCGACAGAAGATTTCATACCATTCATTCCAACATCACTCCCACCGGTTCACACTCATATTCAACATCCAGTTCAACCAATTCCAAATCAAAATCTGTCAGTAATGAATCAACATCAGAAACCTCCACCAACCTACGATCAACACATGGCAAGGAAGGCTCTCTTGCAGAAAAACAGTTCCTCAGAGAGTAGCCAACCTTCCAACTCATCAAGTTTTGAAAGTTCAGAAGGCGACAAGACAGTAGGAGGCAGTAGCAGCACCGACACTGAAAGCCACAGAATGTATGCATGTAGATGGCTTGATTGCACTGCCGTATTCCATGATCTAGAAGAATTCGTAACGCACATAGAAAAAGTTCACATCGACCAAAAGAAAGGAGATGATTTCATTTGTTTTTGGAAATTGTGTCCTCGAAGACTTCATCCTTTCAATGCTCGTTATAAGTTATTAGTTCACATGCGAATACACTCCGGTGACAAGCCTAATAAATGTACGGTAAGTTTTTCAAGTTCCTCATTTAAATAAAAATGAAAATAGCTTATTTTAAAAACCTAAAAATATCTAATTAAAATTGATATTAATATTAAAAATCTCGTGCTTCCAATTTTATAAAATTATTACCATGTTGAGAGAATTTAAACTCAGCCATAGTTTTATATTCTAAAATCAGAAATAAATATAGAAATATAGAAAAGGTTATCGTATTACTAATTAAATGATTGAAAAATAGATAATTTTAAATATTTTTTATTATTTATAACAAAAAATGCTCCTACTTTTTTGGATAAAAATATCAGAAATTTTTTAGATAGTTCTAATCTACTTTTGGAGCCCTTTTAATATCAAAAAAATATCATGATAAATACTATAAAAACAGAAAATAGTTGTAATGCTAAAATAAATACTATAATTAAGCCGACAAACATTGACTGTTTAAAGTTTAAGATAATTTCCAATTCTACTGGGGAATTTACTTTAAATGTATAATCTGTTAAATGTTAAGCATTTATTATATGGATTTGTTATACCTTTCAAACTCAACTGTTTTAACCTTTATAGGCAGAAATTATTTAGTCTTTTTGATTCTGAAATAAAAAAAAGAATTTATTCGACCAGGTTGTAATCAAAAGAATGTCTATCTTGGTAACAGAGAATTATAGAGCAATCCTGTAGCGGTCAAAGAATAGAATTTTTGAACTTGGAAAAAAACATTTAACAAGTTCACTAGCCGCAACTACGAAAGCTGTATAATTTCTGTAAAGTACTCGTTAAAATTCTGGAGAAATTAGAAGAAAATAGGTACGAAAAGAAAGAAGCTAAAGAACAACAGCCATAAATAGCTTCCGAACTGGAAATATTCTATTTACTTTTTTAAAAAATCCACTCACCTTCTTTCCGCTTCTTTAGCAACCAGTAGCGTACCTATATACAAAAAATAAAAGTTATGGGGGGGAAAAGAAAAGACGCTCTAAAAATTCCGTTAAATTGAACATTTTATAATAAAATAATGAACTGTAGAATAAAAAATAACAATTTCAAAAGACTCTATGGCAGACGATTATTTTGTAAGCAATGAATTCAAAAATTCGTTCAGTAACAAAAGAAAATAATTTTTTTTTTCAATTTTTTTTTCAAAATATTTTAAAGTATTCTTTTTAAAATCAATTTTATTTCTTATTTTTTTTATATATTTCTTAATTAAAAGAAATTGGATTCACATTTTTATTTTTAAAGCAATAATCATTAATTAATCTATTTTAATTTTCGTTTTCCTTAAAATAGATGCAGTATGTTCAACTCAGCAACAAAACATATAAGCCGAAGAATTTCTACCGAAATTGTCACTTTTTATAAAACTCATTTAAGTTTGATTTGATTCTTTAGGTTTGCATAGCGAGAACAAATTCAAGGGGTGAAGGAAATCTTAACTGATACGTAAATCAATATTTCTTATTTAATAAATCACACAATTCATCCATTTAAAATCTCTGTGAATTTCGAAAAAAATAATAGATTTACTTAAGAATCTTTATTCTTTTTTCTAAATAGATATAAATCTTACTTCTAGTTTGCAGGCTGTAAAAAAGCATTTTCCAGACTGGAGAATTTGAAGATTCATCTGAGATCCCATACAGGAGAAAGACCTTATACTTGCACATATCCTGGATGCACCAAGACTTTCAGTAATTCTTCAGATCGAACTAAGCATCAGAAAACTCATCAAGACACGGTAAAAAAATTAGAACCAAAACAAATGTAAAATACATTAAAGAATAATTACCTTTTCATTAGAGAGCACAATTTAAGAAAATTGTATATTCAGATTTTTTTTTTCTTGTTTTTGATCACATTTCATGTTTAACAGAATTTTCATCCGAAGAAGGAAAAATTAAGGAAATTCGGACATTTATCCCGCTTTATCATAAAAGGATTTTAATTTAAGCGTGATTCGTCTATCTAATCTTGAAAAAAATTGAAATGAAGAAAGGTGTGAAAGTATAATTCATTTCTAAACAGTATCAATAAATTTTTATTTATTAATATTTATTTTACTAAATATGAGCCTTCCACAGCTTTCTGGAAGACTTTTCTTGCTCATTGCACTTATAAATAACTCTAAAGTAATGCAACTGAAGTTGGTCTGTCATTCATTTTTGTTTAAATGTTGAAAAAACATTAAAAAACATTCATGAAAGATAAACATTATTTTGAAGTGCGTATTAATCTCAAAAAAGCTTTTGCAAACCAAACAAAAACAAAATAAAAATCATTCGAATATAATATAAATTGCCACAAAATTTGCTTTCATCTACCTTCTTTATAACTGCTTTACTTTATTTTGCAACTGACCACTTCATATGAAGAATTGAACCTTGACAAGAATTGAATGAAGACAGTCTTCTATATAATTATATAATTTCATAGCACAATTTTATCATGAATCGTCAGCTTATTCCTTTCATTTCCAGTACAGTGGCAAACATATTCTATATTGATTTATACCTAATTATAAGTGACTTCTAAGCATTATTAATTCTAAAATGAATATATTTTGCTAATACATTTTATTATAACAAATAATTATTAAATTATAGTAATAATGCATTTATTTATTTGCAGAAACCATATGTCTGTCAGGTTATTGGTTGTGGTAAGAAATACACAGACCCCAGTTCTCTAAGGAAACATGTTAAAAAAAGTCACCCAGAAAAAAAGGAACCTGATAGGAAAAAGGTAAAATATTAGAATACAATAATACGGGAGAGTGGGAGGATTCCATGCCCCTAACGATGTTTTGTAATCGCAAATTTAGTAGTGATACTGTACTGATCAATTTTCAATATTCTTATTGTAAAACCAATAAGTGTGAAGTAAAAGTTTTTTTTTTGGCCAACCAGTTCATTTATTTATTCCAAATTAACCTATTTCCTAAAAATTATCTTTTCGCGGTATTACGATTTACAGCGGATAAAATTGCGATGTTTTGCATCGTTGTTATTCGTTTTTTTTTCTAAACTGCAAATATGTTTTTTGATTATTTTTTCTTTTTAAAAATTACTTGTATATTTTTTTTCAATCAATGACATGATTTATGATTGTCAGTTTGAGGAGTTTTTTTCCCCTTACGGAAAATCATTTTTATGTATACCTCATATAATTTCGAGGTATCCCTAACATTTGAAAATTACTCATTGATAAAGCTTTATTTGTATTCATATTATTAATATTCATATCAATTTCCAGGCTACATTACCCCAATCAAAATTTATTTATTCCGAAGGCCCTATTTTGGTTAAAAATTTATAAATTGGTCCCAAAAATGTTTTATTCTAGAGGAAAACATTCGTTCTAACAATGTTTGTAAACGCAAGTTTTTTTTATCTTGCATCTATTTCCGTGAACTATAAACAATAGTAATAATAATTTGTTTAAAAAAAATTTTAATTTGAAGACAAGTATTTAAAATTTCGAAAACAAGAAAAGCATAGTTTACAGGAAATTATATCTGTGCAATAAATAAAAACTAATTTGATAAAAACAGTTTTTAAAGTCCTATTTTATTGGTAAATAAAGAAATAGTTTATTTTTTGTTTTTCGCTTTTTTTTTAATGCTAAAATCATAACTATAATATTATAGAATCTTGGAACTATTTTTTTCTAAAATCTGCTATCAGATAAAACTACTGGTGTGAAAAAAAATTAATTGAATTTATTTATGGGCAGATAATTAAAATTTGAAAATGCACATATAATTTATTCTTGCTAAAACACAAAAATATTCGAAATTTTTAAAAATTCCACTGGAAAAAAAATGTGTAAAAATCCGTTTGCATAATTCAAATTCAATCTGTAAAAAAATGAAATAAGGTGCTTGAAGGATATATTATGCATAACTTTAAAAATGTTAATAACTTTAAAGGCAGTTTTAAAATAGATAATATTAAAACATTTAAAAAAAATTAAAATCGATAGTTTCATAACTAAATTTTGAAATAATTTTCAAAGTATGCTGCAGGCGAAGAGAATTTTTTAAAAAATTGTTGCAATTGAAAATTTTAAAAGAATATGTTTATTAAATTAAAACTGTTAAACTGTACTCAATTTATGTAAATATCTATTCATAATTCTGATAACAATTTGTGGTGGTATAATATAGTGTACATGACGTTTCCAAGCAAATTCTTCCCCATATATAAACTTGTCTTAAAGTCCAGCTTCAAGTCTCTTAACTGGTAGCGTAGACATATATATATGATCTTTGATAAATAATGATAAGCATATGAAAAACTCTCTCCTATGCTTAATATACCTTTCAAGCACATTGGCTATTTGTATTCTTCTTTTTTACAAAGAAATGAATTCTTTCAAATTGATGATGCCACCTACTGATGTTTTTATCATTCAAGAGATTGAAATAGAACTTAATACGAAATGTGTTCTGAACTATAATTCTAATAACAAATACTAACTTTCCAAACTGAAAACACGCACAAGATGTTTGGGCCGGGAGTGGCCGTTTTTTCTACTGGAGAGTCTACATACTGTTCGTCAACGGATTCTGAGACGACAGCATTTCCACAACATCTCATTAAGGGGTGAGAGGCGGAACGATGAGTAGTTTAGTTAAGTTATATTAACGTCCCGTTTAAAGCAACACGAGGGCTATTTTGGGATGGACCTCGTAATTTTGAACCACGGTCAGATGACGAGGACGACATATGAAGTGGCACCCCCCTCTCCACACCACACCAGCGGGAGACCGTTTGGCCTGACAGATTTAACGTGCAAGAGACCCCCTCACACGACGGATCTTCGGTGGAATCGAGTCTCGAACCTGAAACCCTCTGGTTCCGAAGCCGAAACCTTACCACCAGGCCACCACGGCCCTGGAACGATGAGTAAATTTCCGATATTTAATGTGACCTCGGATTTCCCCTATTAGATACAAGTAAATGTAAACATTTCCTCCTTTCAACTTTCCTTTCTCCCTATTTTGGCGAATTAAACTCCTCCTAACGCATGCGCAAAAGCACGGAAGGTTTTACAATCCATTGCTGAACAGTAAACGGTTAAAACTGGCCTCTTCAATTTTCCGGTTTAACGTGAAACCATTTATGTATATTTAATCTTACAGTTAAAATTCCAATATATATATGCTCAGAAATAAGAAAAATAATACCCGATCGTTATCTTCATTAGATAAGAGGAGGGGCTGAAGAACTAGATCCTAAGGATTTAAGCGAGTGCCTAGTCATACAAGCAATCAAACCCACGACTCTGCGTGATGCTTCACCACCAGAACCAACTGATAGCGGCCTGGGTAGGTCACCCAGGAGTTCTCAACCGGGATCATCGTCGGACCATTATCCAGGTTTGTCCCTAAAAGATGTCTTTACTAATAGATTGTAATAATACTTTTGATTTTTTCTTATTTGTAGCCTGCTTTCGTGAATTTTGTTTCCAACTAATTTAATTCGATATTCAATAACTGATTAAAACACCAATACAGACGATATAAATACTTAATTACTAAAATCATATTCAAATTTTCAAAAACAAATAGTAATAATATTTAAAGAATAACTTATTATAATTTTGATTAATCCAGTTGCATTCTTCACAATCGAACAGCACTGCTAAACCAGAATTATTAGTATGCAATAGAATTTCCATTGGCATTTTGAATCACGTTCTTAAACTGTATTGAGCAAATTATTCAGTTTTAAAATAATAAGATATTCCTTTAATACAGTGACAAATTTTTCAATTTGTAAGTGGAAAGACTGAAAAAAGATGAAATGTTAATCAGTGGAAATCTCTAAAACTTATTCGTGGATATTGATATAGAACAAAATCATCAGTGCAGCAATTACAGTAAAAATATTTATTTTTCTAGAATGACAACAAAGTAGCTTATGTTGTTCAATGCAGTTCTTGAACTGAGATGGTAAGAATAATAACAAAATTGCCATGAATGTTGTACAAACTGGCGCAACAGGCGTCTTTGAGAAATCAAGGCTAATGCATTAATAATTTCCAAATTCACTCAAAAATTGAGCTTTTGCCGTCTGCATTAGCAATTGATCCTTTGATGCATCTATGAAATCTTATAGAAGTGAGAGTTAAATTAAATCCAGAATAAGAAATTCGACATATTAAGATGTGGCAACAAAGCAAAGAGACGAAAAGACTTAAAAAAACACATGTAAACAAAGCACTGCAGATGTTAACTCAGGCATTATGAGCCAACATTGCCTTCATTCTGCAGTGAAACTGGTATCTATATTCTCCAATAATATGTATAAAAAAAAGTTTTGCATAACTTTCTTTTTATATATGACACATTAAAAAAATTAATGGTGAAAATTGAGACGAAAAAAAAATTGGCAGTAACTTAGAACTTTCTGGGCAATTATTGTATTCACAAACAAATATACTTTATTGAAGAAAGGTTACTACAAATAAGATAACTCTAGATAAAGCAAGCAAAAATAATTACATAACTTAGGGTGGAAATCATTACTAATAACATCTATAAGAGCTCAAAGCGTATAACATCATATAAAGAGAAACAATCGTGTTTCTTTATAGGATTAATTTATTCTGGTGAAGCTCTCTCTATGAGTGATACGATCCATGGTAGCTGTCATACTTCTCCTTCAAGCCACCATAGCAGTCCTCGAAGTCAGATTGATAGGTAAATATTTGTTTTAAAATTGACTATCTACAATCATTTTGTCTGCTCTCATATTTTTCTGTTCTGAGTAGCTCTATTAAATCTTACCAAAGTTTGGTAACTGTAGAATTATTGTTGAAAATTTTCACAACTATTTCTAAAAGAAGCATAAAGAAAAATTTATGGAATTTTTTAATGATATTTTACCAAGAATTTAGAATAATAAAGAATTCTTTAGAAATAATTATATTTTTATTTGCTACAGCGGAGATTCTCTGCCTCCCAACAACAACAGCCTGAGAGTTCCGATTTTACCACCAATAGCTCCTCCTCCGGTACAGCAAATCTTTACCTTTTCAAATCAAGCCATGACAAATACAAGAAATACACCTTTACATCGAGGTAAAATTTTGGCAAACACATATATATGATGTATTTAACATAAAGAATTTTAAAGATTGTATTATAAATTATTATATTGTGAATTCTTTGCATGTTAAAATCGAAACATCTGACTTTTTTTAAAATTCATATTACCCAATTTTAGGATTTATTTATTTATTTTTTTTGAAAAAAAAGGTACTGTTAATCAACATCAGAGAATTAAATTTTAGTTTTAAATTGCTGCATTCGGTAGGTTCTTATATTCGTAACTTTAAATGAATTCGGAACATAATTTAGTATGTGTATTAAACTGCAATGCAAAAGAAAAAAAAAGGGAAAAATTTTACCATGCCAATTAAGGTTATGCAGTAAAGAATACAAATAATACAATGCGTGGATAAGAAGAGGGGGGGGGAGTCTAAGAAATTTCGTGTTCTAAAAAAATCAGAAATGGAATTGCTTATTGGTTGTTATCTGTTTATAAAATGGATTTTCAGCACATTATTAATATACAGTGCTTGTGCAGACTTTATAAATTTACTGAGGTTAGATAACTAAATCACACATGCTGTTGTTACTTATACCCCTTGGATTGAGCATCAATTCAAAACAAAAGAGATCGGGAAAAGACGAGTGCAGTAGCTTCTAAGGATAAAGACCCCTGAGCACCCGAGGGCTGACTTTATCTCATATGAAGATGACACACTCGCTTGCACGACCCCTGTTTACAGAGGAGCTCTTTCACCCACCTCACTGATAAAAAACAGCTTTAAGAACAACAATGTCCGAACCCGGGATGTCCAGATCACGGGGAAGACGCGCTGGCCAGAACACAAGCAACCATAAAATATACATCAAATAAACCATACTAATTTTCAAATACACTGATGGAAAAAACAAATTCCAATACCAAGAAAAAATTATTGTACAGTAATGAAATTTTAGGAATACATTTGTCTAGGTAACATATTTAATTGATTAAAGTTTCAAGATCACAGGTAGAGCCATTTCAAACGTGAAATGTTAGTACATTAGTAACCGGTGTAACCGCCAGAATTTTGAATGCAAGCATGCAAACGTGCATGCATTGTGTCGTACAGGTGTCGGATATCAGTTAGTGGGATGGAGTTCCATGCCTGTTACACTTGGGAGGTCAATGCAGGGACGGTTAATGCTAGTTGTGGATGACGCTGAAGTTGTCGTCCAATGATGTCCCATACGTGCTCGATTGGAGAAAGATCTGGTGATCTAGCAGGCCAAGGCAACATGTCGACACTCTGTAGAGCATGTTGGGTTACAACAGCGGTATGAAGACGAGCGTTATCCTGTTGGAAAACACCCCCTTGAATGCTGTTCATGAATGGCAGCACAATAGGTTGTATCACTAGACTGACGTACAAATTTGCAGTCAGGATGCGTGGGATAACCACGAGAGTGCTCCTGCTGTCATACGAAATTGCCCCCCAAACCATAACTCCAGGAGTAGGCCCTGTATGTCTAGGCCACAGACAGGTCACTAGCAGGCGTTCGCCTGGCCTCCTTCTAACCAACAAACGGCTATCACTGCGGCCAAGGCAGAACTGGCTTTCATCGAAAACACAACATATCTCCACTCCGTCCTCCAATGAGCTCTAGCTTGACACCACTCACGTCGCAAACGACAGTGGTTTGGAGTCAGTGGAATGCACTGTACAGGGCGTCTGGCTTGGAGCTGTCCTTGAAGTAACCGATTTGTAACAGTTCGTTGTGTCACTGTGGTGCCAACTGCAGCTCGAATTTCAGCTGCAGACGCAGTACGATTAGCTACAGCCATACGCCGGTCTTCCCTCTCAGTAGTACCATGTGGCCGCCTGGAACCTGGTCTTCTTGAGGCAGTACCTTCCCTTGACCACTGCCGCCAATACTCATGCACAGTGAACACATTCCTGCCAAGTCTTTCAGCAATATCGCGGAAAGAAAACCCACCTTCTCGTAGCCCTACAACACGACCTCGTTCAAACTCAGTGAGCTGTTGATAATGGCTTCTTCGTCTTCTCAGAGGCATCCTTGATTAACATTAACCCACTACGTCAAATCTCAACTGTAAATAACGATCACGAACCTTACAGCGCTTATTTAAAGCAAACCTCATTTGCATGTTCATAGTGTCGCTACTAGCGCCACACTTACGCGCGTAGCTCGAAATTTGAATCGACGTCATCTTTCAGATGTATAAACACACCTACCAAATTTCGTTTATCTAGCACAGCTCCTTCCTAGTGTTGGGATTTTTTTCTTCCATCAATGTATTTTCTTAAATTCTGCGTATGAGCACAAATCAGAATAGCTGATGGTTTGCGACAAAAATACAGTGTGCTTATCTACATATATAGATGGATGCGAGTGAAATTTTCCATATTAAGGAAAATTTTGATTTAACGAGAATAAAGCATAATATTACTATCAATCGTGTGATCATGATTTTTTGGCGATAAATCACTGTATTGAGAGATAACATACGAGTAATAGAAAATCGAATGTGTATTTAAAAAATCTTTTTTCCTACAAACTGAAACTAAAATTTACTAAAAATTGTAGTTGTCGTTACAAGCTCACATACCAAATTTAATTTATTCAAGTTATTACATTTTTAAGTTATCTCTTTCCTATACATATGAAAAAATGGATTGACAGATTGTTTTGATTTAGATCTAATTAGTTTTAGATTCTAAAACTAATTAGATTAATAAAACCGGATTTTATTAATCTAAATTTACATTTTTGAATTATAGCGCGTATATGGATGTAAAAATCTTGGAAAAGGCAGTCAACCTCTTGATGGATTAAGTTCAAAATCTAATATAACTTTTAGACTTCAGATGCTGATTCTGTGTAACACAATTTATCTATCCAACTCTACGCTTTGCAGTTATTGAATTCACTTTCAATTGGACAATCGGTCAGACAGACACTATCTAAATGGATTTAATACAAACTGATATAAATCAAGACATTTGAAGGAAAGATCATGCACTACACTTCATTAATTTGACTGCTATCGTTTTGAAGTTATTATGATCACACAACTTTTTCATAAAAGTTTTTAATAAGCATCAAATACACATTTTAAATAATCGTACATTTGTTCGCGCAATCAGCATATTCTATCACTTAAATAACTCAGAACGAAATATTAATTACTTCTTTTTTTTCCCAATTAACTTTAGCTTGAAATCTTTGACGGATTAATTTGGATTAATAGTTTTCTTTTTAATAGCTGAAATAGTTTTCTTTTATTGATAACATTGTAATTTGTGTAAACTTCGTATAAAAGAGAAATGAAAAACAACTTTAATTATTAAAACATTCCGTCCGTAAATGTATTCATATTTCGACTTTTACTTTCCTATTCAATTTATATTATGTAAGTTTCTCAAATAATATAAAAACTATTTACGCTCTTGTCTGTTTTTGAGTAATTCAGTGCATAAATGTATAAAACCCTGTTTATTTCCACAGAAATAATTTCGCCCAATGTGTTTGGATTGTCCAGGACTTTTCCAAATCCGCCCCTCAGTTCAAAAACGCAAGGTGGAAACACACAAAGAACGGCATCAGGAATGCACAGTGGCTCTTCTTCCTCTAGATCTGCATTAAAATCATAATCGAGTCAAGAAAAGTAAGTTTGTGTTTTTGTTTCGTATATAGTGAACTCCTCATTTGATACCACAGACTTTAACCTTAACCAATACAAAAAGTTTTTTGCTTGGTAGTATGTCTAAGTATTTGGTGATATATAAATATAGAATTTTCTTCCTTATAGTTTTCATCACTTTGGAAATTTCGTTTATAGATAAAATTATAATTCAGTTTAACAAATATATTGTCCCATTTGCGATTCAATGCTTCCCAAAACTCAACGATGCATTAAAACTTATTCCATCAACATATCTCACTGAAATAATATTGTTCATAATTTTTCCATTATATCAAAATCTGAACTTTTAGATAATTACAGTAAAATCTACATTCAATTGCAGAGAAGCAATTTTAAACATAATTGGCATTGTGAATGTATTTCAATCTTGTTGGAACATTTATTCTTAAAAAAGAATGAACTCAGATGACAACATTTGCAAGTAACAAGTATGCTTTCACTCAAAGATCAGATTCGATTTCCTTCCATATCTAATGGTTATTCTTCTTGGCCATCATCCTCTTCCTGCCATATTTGTCAAATTAAGCACAATTTATCTTCAGTAGCATTGGTAACCATCTGGATAATCTATGTTTATTGCATACAATAATACTAAGAAGAAAAAAAATACTTTACATAATAAAATTAGATAAAATATTGTTCAAAACCTGAATGAAAATATTTTTTACATAAGGTCACTAGCATACCTAAGCTACAACTTATTTTCTCTCTAACGCTGCGAGTTCACCTTTCTGACGAAGCTAAACAATAAGAATTAAGCCGAATTACAGAGTATGTACTCTTAAATTATTGCCCTGATCCATAAATAAGTTTCACTTGAAAACAAGTCTTTGAAACAGTTTCTTCCAATCATTGGGTCACTTTCACAAATAGATTTTCCATAGATCCCTTAAGTATAACTAGCAAATTAGAATGTTCCACGTTTTAAATGTATTTAACAAATCAGGAGAAAACAATATGGTATGATAAAATAAGATATATTTTATGAGTTAATCTTTTCAAATTGGATTTTTATAGCTAAAATAATTTTCTTACACTGGGCATCTTCCACATACAATTATATCTAAATTATTAATTTTTAGTCAATCAAATTTGACGAAACGCATCTTATATCAAAAGATGAGTTTCAGATTAAGATACTATAATAAATTATGAATGCATAATAATGATAGACCTTTCTAATTAATTAGCATGAAAGAGGTGAAAAGTGGCGATGTCGATCTAATTACTGGTTTGAAAGATATTATTGAATGATCTTATATGTATCTCATTAACTAATGCAAATGCATGTTTATATTTTATTAAAAAAACACCTGCACAGAGACCTTTTTAAATCTCTTCACTATTAAAATTAAATATACTTATCTGCAATATAAAATTAATGCATTCTTTTTTTTTATCTTTAAGGTTCAATTTGTGAGGCTACTAAAGACAGCAAGTGCATCAAATAAATCACCTAGTTAAAATGCACAAGTATCTAACTGAAAAAGGGATCAACAGTTACAGTTGAAAACTCAACTCGGAATATAGAATCTGTACATAAGACAATAAGAGATGAGTATAAATGATTACTGCATCTCACTACAAATGTAGCATATTTTATTTTTGATGTAAATAAAACGTACAACTATTAGTTTCAGGATAGTCATCAATGCTGCTGTTTGATTTTCCGATATTTTATCAATTTCTCTGAATTTTTTTGAACGTATCTAATACTTTCAGGAAAATGTTTCTTCTTTTTATTCATTGCACATATGTTCTTAACTAATTGGAAAAAAAAAAAAAAAAACCTATTCTACCTTTTTAACTAATATTATTGTAAAATAAAAATTAAATGCTCAGAAAACTAAAAAACATTTTCGCTTATTAAAATTCTGATAAGCTTCAACTATGTAAACACTTTTTTCCCCCCTTCTAAATATATCCTTTTAAACATTCTCATATTAGAAGACCTATCTTTAGACTAACTTTTAGCTAAGTAGAAATGCTCATCAAAGTTACTCCCAAATGATGCAATACATTGCATGTTGACAGAGCACTTAAAAATGAAATGATTATTTTCCTGTGACCTTTACCCCATGTTTATTGTTAACTAAACACATATCAGATTTGATAAATTTTTCCACTAACATATAAAAAAAAAATCTTAAACACAAAATGGAAAAAAACTATTTCAAAATAAGAGAAATTATAATAATTTTGCATTGAAACTAATGATAGTAAAATTGCATAAATTTTTAGACTACTAACTATAGTAAAAAATATACATTAGCAGTAAAAAATATATTTGTATATTAGCAGAATATGTATGATTAGAACCATTATATACAGAAAGAATTAAGAACCAGTTCAACTTATAAATTTTCTTTATTGCATAAAAAGAAAAATATTTTAGAAACAAATTCTTTTTAGAAAAGGTAGCATGAACTCAAAATGGGAGGGAGGGATATAAAAAGAAAATTTAGCAATAAGGTGTATATTCATTAAGTTTTAAAATAAGCAGAAAAAAAAAAGTTAGCAATAATGAATGAAACTTAAGAAAATATTTACAATGTTAAATTATGAATAATTAATAATTCAACAACAAAAATCTCCTAAGCTGAAAAAAAAAATTCTGCGAAATACTAATTTAATTACTGCAAATTATTAAGGAATTACATTAATGAGACAACATTTCATATCTAATTTAAAATAGCTTTGAATATTAGCATGCCAAATAGATATTTTTGATTTTGGAAGATATGGTGCAATCAGTATAACATTCAAAAAGGGGGGGGGGAGTGAGAGAAAGTGTATTTATATATGCATACATTCTTCTTAAGTAAGAGAATTATTAAAATGTAACAATATAACAGTAACGAGAATTGGATCTTAGTTAAGCTGCATTGCCCACAGTAACCACAAGAAAAATCCTTTTTGCTAATTATGTTAATAACTTGGAAGTGAGAAAAAAAAGTGAAAAACATTCTACTTAATACATTTTTTCTTTTCAATATCATACAATCTTGGTGATAGCCACATCAAAAATTACTGCATGTTTTGGCAGTCTTCAGTGTTATTACTATAAAAAAAAAATTAAAGTAAACAGCATTTTAAATTTACTAAATTTAACAGCCAATTGAGTTAAAAAGAAAAAATTATGCAATACTATTAATCTTATCACAAATTATGTAAAATACTTATCAAACCGAAATAATTAAATGAACAAAGCCTTCGCACAATGAATACTACAGTAGAAATTGTTTTTATTATTGGTGTTTGAATTTTAAGATAATAAACATTTAACATAGCCTCTTAAAATAAATTAAAAAACTTATTACAAGAGAAAACAACATATTTTCTTCAGAGTATTATATGAGAAAAACACAGTTTGGGTGAAATAATACACTATACAAAATGTTGCAATTGATTATTTTTTATTTTACATTAAAATTTACGAATTAGAATTAGGTCCTTTCTTTCGTCCAAATGTCACAACAACGTTAACAAAGCGTCTATTATATTGCATCCTTCTCTTTGCTCGGCCAGTCTTCTTTTTTTTCTTTTCTTGTTTTTCAACCTTAATAATAAAATATTATACTTCAACCACCATAAAGATTTTAAAAAAATGTTGAAATTCCTAATTGTTAGTAAATTTAAATAAACAATTATACATTAAAAAAATAATGAAGATGAAAATTATTGTTAAGCTAAACTCTCTATATATCCCTTTAATATATTGAAAATATAATTTAAAGACCTATTTTGTATCTTCAAAAATTATTCTAGGAATAAAATAAAAATTCATTAAACAATACTTTCATAGAGCTTAATTTATTGAAGAAAAATTATAACTATCGACAGTTCAAAAATAATAGGGCAAAAACAATTTCTCATTAAACTTTCTTTTTTTAATTAAAATGTCTACTCATACTGAGTGGTTACAGAAAATCAAAATTTCCCATTCCTTTTCCTCACTAACAATTAAATATATTAGTATTTCAGCTTTTACCCACTCAGAATCATTTGTATTTGTACAATATACATTATTAGAACCCCTTTTACAAATTAATATGAATTGGATTGTGTGGCAGCCACAGCTTGTAAAGAAGTTTGTAAATTCAAATGAGAACTCAGGTAGAGGTTGGAAGATGCAAACACCATTGGAAGGATTATATCCAGTATTAACATCTTTCCGAGAACAATTATTGTCACGAAATTTTATGGTTATGTCAGTTTTTAAGAATGTTTCCCGTAAAGCAAAACAAGCAGGATGGAGCTGATTAATAATATGTTTAATGCTAACAACTTTAGACCGAAGACCATGACAGTTGCAAGAAAAAAATGTACCCATTAAGTGATAGAAGTACAGAGTTTATTAGAGCAAGTGTTATGAAGAATTGGTGAAACATCGCAACTGATTTGTAATTCATCCTCCTCGTCAGACGGATGGAGGGAAATGGAATGGAGGCTTTTAGGTATGCCAAAAGTAGACATTAAGTCCTTATGGGTGCGACCTTTTGTCACAAGTTCCAAAGTGATAGAATTTTGACCTTAAATCTTTTAGAGAGTCCCCGTTTTGAAAGCTTTAGTTTGAGGGATCTTTGTGAATGAGAATTTGATTTGGATCGGACTGGTCTGGTAGTTTCAGGAGCACTAGATGCTGCATTTTCTACATTAGAATCTGAAGATTTTTCCATAGTTGTGGTTTATTTCTCACGCAATTTTAACATTTAACATAGAAGAGTATTTTTGAAATTGAAGCATAACTCATACCAAATTGGGTGTTTGAGCTAATACTTTTTCTTGCTTCCAGCTTTTTTTCCAGTTTCCAGCTTTCGCAGGTTCGAGAAAGCGATGCATGACAACCTCCGCAGTTCACGCATTTTTCAGCAGCATTACAATGCTCAACATCGTGGCCTTTTCCTGCACAGCAGGAGCATGTTAGTGTCCTGCAGCAATTAATCTTTGAATGACTAAAACACTGGCATTTGAAGCATCTCAAAGGATTGGGGATATGCTACCAGAAGTGGTAATTTAATGTATCCAGCATATATGAATTCTGGTATTGTTGGTCAATGAAACGTAAGGATATAATGCTTTGTGGGAAGAAGTTGTTCATCCTGCCTAATGGTAATTTGAGGTACATGGGTGACTCCTTGAACTTTCAATTCCTAAGTGATCTCCTCAAGGGAACATTGAACAATTCACCATATGTTATTACACCCTTAGAAAAGTTTAAAGTATGAGAGGCTGGGATGACAGGGATGTTAGTTAAAGCTTTGATTTTCATTACCTGCAGTGCTTGTTTTTTGGAGACTTCAATTAGCAAGTCCCCAGAACACAATTTACAAGTGGCAGTGACTTCAGCAATTGCTGCAGCAATAGCCTTGTACAAGAAAAGGCAATACAGAATTAAAAGTTTCATACCTCGGGATTGGGACACCCCTACTCGCCTATAGTAGGTGAGCCACTGAGGAGGTACAAATTAATATGATTAAAATTATAAATTCTGGTTAAAATTATAATATCTGGTTAACTAGCTGTACTTCAAGCAAATGAAAAGTTCCAAAAGCTATTTTTGC
This sequence comes from Argiope trifasciata, assembly GCA_026543055.1. Taxonomy (NCBI): domain Eukaryota; kingdom Metazoa; phylum Arthropoda; class Arachnida; order Araneae; family Araneidae; genus Argiope; species Argiope trifasciata. Next base: position 971,281 of record JAPMOQ010050981.1, read on the forward strand.
AAAATTGTTATTTATTTCTCAACTATTAAACTTTCTTTCTGAGCAGGCAAAACAATTTCATTTATTGATTTTTTTTTCTTTGCTTTTAATTCTTTAACTGATATTTTGTTTCCCATTTTCTTTCTAAATTTCCACTTAACTGCTTTTCTTTCCTTTCATTTCATTTCATTTCATTTCATTTCTAGCCATTATACTTTAATACTTGCCTTGTGTATCCGTCAGATTAACATTTCAAATTATTTACTGGCACTTCAAAATAACTTACTCCATTGGCTTGAATGCTATGAAACAATTCTCCTTGAAAAGAATTTGTTCTTTCAGATAGACAATTTTTACTGATCAAAAATTCTCTCACCAGATTTTTGCTGCCATGGGAAAGTATCATTTTTAATAATAATATACTTTCACCATAAGAGCAGGTTGAAAAAACTATTAATCTTCTATGTTCTTTGAAAAGAAAAAATCTATCTTTCGGAAAGTTTTATTATTCATCAGCTTTTTGCTCTTTTTATCACAATGAAATTTCAAAAAGTTGTTATACCCCAGAAAGAAAGTTGTTCTGGATTGCTATTGGAATAGCGATTCTAGGGATATTAAGTTTCGGATGTTGAGAAATGTTGATTGTGTTTATGCTCTTACCAGCAAATTTCATTGATTTTTTGACATTAAAATTTTTTCCCCTGACATTTTCCTGATTTCCCAGTTCTGTTAACAACATGCTATAAAACATCAAGAGCTGGTTTAAAAGGCAAACTTTATGTTTCAATAAGAGTTAAATGCTTTTTCTTTTATTGTCACAAGAAATAAGTAAATATATTAATAATAGAACTGATTTGATAAGTCTAAAAAATAGTTTAAACAAGTTTTACTCAATGAAATTACATTTGCCCTAAGTGTGGAATGTGCCCTTTTCCCCATAAAAAAATAAATGCATTAATTCTTAATTATATCTGAATTCTGAAAGTACCATTAAAATCACGATGATATATTTTGTTGAAATCATGCTGCCTAAATAAGACACTGAGATTAAAAATATTCTAAAATTAAATAACTTCAATTTAATCATTCTATACCAAATCTTATTAACACGATAAAATATGATAATTATTGATTCATTAAAGTGCTAACAAAAGGTTCTTAAAAGTGAGTTATTGAGCAAAATTTTGCTCTTTTTGAAAGCGAATTGCAAGATAAAATTTAACTGTAAACACTGTATTGGCTGAAATATTGAACCAAGATTAAATGAAAAATAATAAGAAATACATAATGCTGGAGTTCAAAAATACAGAAATTCTCAAATCACATGATGTTAAAAAAGAAACACTTAACAAAGTATTTTGCCATGCAAAAATCCATTTTAGAATACCTTTGGTGTCTGTCCTTTGACTTTACCAGCTCGAGCTAAAGAACCATGAACTTTGCCTAAAGAAAGAAAATACATTATTTAGTCTATGTAATATTAAATTACCGTTTATTCTCATTTATTGCAATAAGTAAATAAAATGACAAATTATATTGGATTATGTTACCTCCTAGCAGTCTGACAGTTACATCAACAGTTGCACCATCTATTAAGCAGTCAGAAATATCTTCATTATCTTGTAACTGATTTCCACCATAATATAAGATCTGTTCTTCGGCAGAAATACCTTCTTTTTCCTCTAGAAATTCCTGCAAAATAATCCAAATGTCTTTTTGCAAAATTACCAGATATTAAAGATTAAAAAATTAACACAACAGCAACAATTGTTTCATGAAATATGCAGCACTATTACTAAAAAAAAATAAAGTACTTTATATAACATTAAAAATATGTTTCACTGATTTCGAAATAACTTATTTCAAGAAATTAATAATCAGAGAATTATCTAAATGAAAAAAATGCATAATTAGATTTACTAATAAAATAAATGGAATAAAAAATATGTTGAATTATAATATAGTCTCTCCCTTTTATCATAAAAATAGAATTTATTGTGGATGAATTTAACCCTTTGCACTCGAGGCCTTTTTCGCTTGCGCGAACCAGCAACTCGAAAAGATTTTGGCCAAATTCGGCGAACATATTACAAGTAATTGAAAAACATTTATAAGGAAACAAACGTATATAAATAATAAAATTTCACTAGTTTATTCATTTATATGCCGAAAACAAGAAATTTTATTTATTACAAAATTTTAATAAATATTACACTTTGTAATTAAAGTTTTAAATTTAAGTTAAATTAAATTAATTAAGTTAAGTTAAAGGTTTAAATTAAAGTTTAGTTAGCGTCGTAGCAGCGTAGTTCGATTTAATGTTTTAAAACACTCGGGCGCCGCAGCAGCGCCGCTCGAGTTGCCACTTCGAATCGGCCGGGCGCCGTATCGGCGCCGCTCGAGTGCAAAGGGTTAATAGCAACATGAGGGGGGGGGGAAGCTTTTATCAGCAAGTTGCCACCAGATTGACGGAAGTTCAAATTTAAAAAAAAACCGCTATTATTGCAAAGCAAATTTAAAGAAATGCAACTTTCAGCATGTGGATAAAATAAAATAAATGCAAAATGTGATATTTTCCAAAAAAATAAATACAAGGCAAAGGATTCCATGATTTTTTGCAATATCTAAACCATTAATTCTATAAGTAATCTTTATGTACGGTAAATCTAATTGAATTTATACAGGATATTCATTCGAATTCCAGTACAATGGCCAGATTATAAAATATTAATAATTATAATTAAATATTAATATTTGAAATAAAAATTGTTACATCAATCAATCTTTTAAATCAATCCTTAAAAATAACAGATTTATAAAAATAAAAGAATATTATGAAAAGTGTTCTTTTAGATCTTTCCGTCTACCATCTTAAAGAAAATATCAATTTCAGGCTAATCAATGCCCGGAAATACTTCAAGGCTGATAATCAAATGAATATGTGTTTGCATATAGGAATGAATGTCTGTGTGTGTGTGTGTGTTAGGGCACTACACACCAGACGACATGATCTAGATATACCATACTTGGTATGTACATATTTACTTAAGGTTGGGGATAAAAATATTCCTATACGGACGTTGTTTTTCTAAACTTTAATTAAAAATTAAGCTAAAATTTTGAACTTTTCTGCTATAATTTTCGAAAATATTAAAACTTTTTTAAACCCTCTTAAATTATTTGTAGGTTAAAAAATTAATATCACTGAAAAAAAAGTTGTTTCTATTTTTAATGAATTAAAAAAAAAATACTCCTTTTCTATTTCTCACAAAATGAAAGTAGAATTTAACCAGCAAAAGTACTTTAAGAGTGTACCAAAGCTTTGCCATCACTTTGACAAAAACTCAAATAGAATGATATAATTCTTATTGAAACTTAAACCAAGGAAAGTGTGATACTCAGCATGTGTTGAAATGGTAGCATAATGCTATGGAATAAATATAAGATGTGATATTTTCCAAATATTTCCACAACAGCTGATTACAAATCATATACATATACAGTGGGTAAAAAAAGTCTCCGTACGCAGATACGAATGCAAATCAAAGTATAATTTGTCCCACAAAATTCATAATGGTAAAAATGAAAACATAAAAATGAGTTAAAACTAATATTATTTCATATTTATTCATATTAAAAGGATGATAATACTGACAAACTTAAATGACATATCTTAAAAACTCAAAAATTGCCGTAAACATGGACCAAAAAAATCTCCGTACAGTGCCCTAGCACACGAAAAAAGTTTACAGAAATGTAAAATACATTTAATGATGAGTGGGCCCTCCTTTGGCCTTTATCACCTCTCTTAGACATTGTGGCATTACTCCTACAAGTTATTTTGTTGTTTCTGAAGAAATATTACACCAAATACTACTAATGGCACTTTTGAGTTCAACTTTGTTTTTTATGTCATATTTTTTAAGTTTGCGGCCAATTTCTTCCCATAAATGTTCAATGGGGCTTAAATCAGGTGACTGGAGAGGGCTATGAAGTAGTTGTTTAACGTGGTAAAGGCACCACTCTTGGCAAATCTTAGAAGGGTGTTTAGGATCGTTGTCCTGTTGAAAGTAAATCCAGTTACAAGAGATAGTTTCTCTGCCCTGGATAACACATTTTGTTTAAGAATATCCAGTATCCATATCGATCCATATTTTTCTCGATGAATTGCAAATTTCCTACTCCAGAAGCACTCATACACGCCCACACCATAACACCGCCACCACCGTGCTTCACAGTTCCGCATAAATTCTTAGTTAGCATTTGTTCGTTTGGTTTTCTCCACACCATAACTCGGTCATCTGACCCAGGAGTGTTAAATTTTGATCCATTGCTAAAAAGAATGGATTCCCAAAAAGATAATGGCTTGCTTATATGCTTCTTTGCAAACTCGAGGTGCTTTTTCCTGTTGCACAAACTTATATAGGGTTTCCCCCTGGCCGCACGTCCATAATAACCAATTTTTTTAATGACATTTCGCACGGTTTGAGTTGGGACTTTGATGTTATAACTAATCATTAAATCAGCTGCCAACTGCGATGCACTAATCCGTACATTTTCTTGAACTTGGCATGTGATGTTTCTTTTATACACGCGATTTAATTTTGACGGCCTCTTGGATCTATCTCTATTTTCAAGTGAATGAAGTTTAGGATATCTTTCAATGATATCTTGTACAGTAGACTTCGAGTTTTTAGTCATTTCACTAATCCCTTTCATGGATAATCCATCTTTTCGCAATTTAATCACTAATTCCCGAATAGCTCAGGGAACTGCCATTTTGAGTCTGTCAAGAACAAGCCTGAACTCAACAACTGTCGATATGATGTTTTCTTATTAGTGATTAACTTTCTAACTTTAAAGATTTACTGCGGGCCTGTTTTAAACAAGTCAAAGAATTTGCATAACGCGTACAAAAACTTTTTTTGCACTGCAATTATCAGTTTACCTTAGATATTGCAAATAATATGCTTTTCTCGCTTTGTAAAAATGAAAATTTATAAAAATCTCTTTCTACAGACTTATATTAAATACATATAGACAGTATTTAAAGAAAAATGCAATACTTTACAAATTATGCTAATTTATTTTTACCCACTGTATATAGTACAATTGACAAATAATCGTAAGGGTTCTATAATAGGTTAAAGTGTAGCACGGTGTGCCCCCGAGTTTATCGCCATTATGGCAACCCAACGGAACTTTCTTACAGTAACCCTAATTCTGTTTTGTTTACTAGTTTTTACAATAGTTGAGTTGTTCAGGTACTACAACAGTTTTATAATAAATTTAATATATCGATTTCAGATGATTAAAATTTTGCTTATTATTTTAATTTAAAATTTATTATACAAAGAAAGTTTAGAATAAAATTAATATTAATTAAAATAACATTTATTTCATTTTTTTGTGTGTTAATATTTACAAAAAAAAATTCGTTTTCACACTTTTAATTATCACTATGCGAATTCGCAAATCGTCTGCGTTTTCGTATTAAAAGAAGTCTGCCATGGAATTATTCGCAGTTCTCGTAATTCTTTTGGTGCTCCATCGTTTGTTTCCCTCGAAATATTATTATGTCTGCAATCGTACAGGAGTGGATGTTTGGTAGTTGGGATGCTAGGCACTATTTCGAACCTGCTGAATGGATGAAGGGTGATTGGAATATTTTTTTAATTAGTTGATGAGGCTTCGAAAGAATGCTTTGAGTGTTATGAAATGTTAAGTGTTTATGAAAAGATTAAATAAAGCAAGTAAGTACATTAAATATTAAAAATTCTGTATAATATTCGTTCCTATAACATCATTTATTCTTTCTTGTAATACTAGCCGCCTTTGGCGACCAGCTGGTTCGCCATGAGTAATTCGTTCTAAAATTTTCAATTAAATCACATATTCATTAGCCTTGAAGTAATTCCGGGCATGTATTGGCCTGAAATTAATATTTTATTTAAGATGATGGACGGAAAGTTCTAAAAGTACACGTTTTCCTAATAATATTCTTTAATTTTATAAATCAGTCAGTTTGAACCATCGGGTATGCTTTGAAAATATTAAAAAAAAAAAAAAATTCGATGATGTTGCCAAAATATTAAATATGTTTTTTAAAGAAAGCGAGAAAGGGAAAAAAGTATTAAATTGATACAGATATTGCAAACGATTACATAAATATGCCATTAAGTCGGGATTTCAATGCATATCCTGTTAAATTCAATCAGGTTTACCGTAAATAAAGAAGATTTATTGACTTAATGATATAGATATTGCTTTGCTTTGCATTTATTTTTTAAAGAAAATCTCACATTTTATTTTATCCAGTCACGTGCTGACAGTTGCATTTCTGTAGATTTATTTTGCGATGATAGGTTTTTTTTATTTGAACTTCCGGCATTGTTTTCTTTTATTTTATCCAGTCACGTGATAAAAAAAGTTAAAATATTTCTTTAAAAATTCGTTAAAAATAGTAGCTTACGTTATACATTAAAAACACTGATACCGTTAGAAAGCTAATTTTTTTTATCTTTAAATTGATATAAAAATCATGCTTGTGCAATAATATTTTCGGAAGTTATGGCGGCAAAACGTCGAAATTTCCCTTAAATTTTAATTAATTCAAATTCTAATTAAAAATTCGAAAAAAGGACTCCGAGGTGCACATTCCGGACCTCCAAGGTATACATGTACCAAATTTGGTAGCTGTAGGTCAAACGGTCTGGCCTGTAGAGCGCCAACACACACGCACACACATTGAGCTTTATTATAAGTATAGATTATTATGCACTATTCCTTAATCCACACCGTCCATCTGTTCAATGTGCTAGCGAAGCTACTGCATTCCCGCTCCGTATGAAAGCAAAGCCCTAGGATGTTTTTTTTAAATTAAAATATACTGCCCGGTGCCTTCTACAGATGACGAAGGCCTCTGTAGAAGGCACCCGGCAGTATTAAACAAATAATTATAATTAGTTAAACATTCTAAATAAAAAGGTGGGAAATGGCAACAGTAACTGTTCCGCGGAACAGTTTATTTTGTCCGCCATCTTTGTTGGCGACTTGGCATCCTTGGCGCTGCAAGGGGCACACTATTCTACACTTTTACCCTATAATAATACGTTACTTGACCATCAGAGTTTGAAGTTTAACATATTTGGCTGATAATTTATAACAACAGAAGGTACTTAAGTATTTAACTGGAAATTTTAGAATGCATTACTCATGGCGAACCAGCTGGTCGCAAAAAGGCGGCTAGTGCTTTAATAAATGAAGAATGTTTAACTTTTAACTATATCCTTTGCTCTGTTAATCATATTTAACCAAATAATTTTCAGACACTATTATTTTAAATAAAATGATATATAAAGATGAAATTTTGTGGAAACAGACAGATAATTAGAGAGACGTATATTACACTACGGGCTTTAGACCTTTATAACTTAACTGCATGAGTAAAATTTATATCCATCAAAATTTGTACTTTAAAATATATAAATGACGTAAATATTAAATGACAAATTACACAAAGTATTTAATTGACAATGACAATATATAAAGTACTTAACTGACTATTTTAAAGAGTATTAAGATTAGTGAACCATCTGATCGTCAAAGGCAGCTAGTATACAATAAAACCACATAAATATCATTCTAAGTTCAAAATTTATTAATAAAATAAATTTCCCTATTTAGAAGTTATACATGATTAACCCCATATTAATTTGACAAAGATGCAGAATTTTCTTTTTAAATCAAAGAAAAATAACAATTTAATAACCTGTACAGTTTTGGAAACAAATATTGACGCGGGACATGTAGATGTCTTAAGACAAAAATCTATATGGACATCTTTCACAAAAATATTTCATAAATTTCGTTTTTCCTCTATGCATGAAATTTTTGCTTCATTCATATATTATGTATAAACATACATATTCATTATCAGAGTCAAAATTAATTTTTAAAATAAAAAAAACTTGAATTAAAAAATATTACTCAATTTGCAAAACTTAAAAAATATTTTAAAATTTCAAGTTAAATTATATTTACGTTTCACAGCTTCTGAATCCAGATTTGTATTACACGATAACTTATAAGTATGATTAAAGTTCAAGAATAATGAGCATTATATATCAAGGTCACAAAAACTTTAAATTTACTTACTGTACAAAACAAACACAAAAAATTCATTCAGAAAAAGAAAAAAAATCAGGTGAGGTGAAGCATAGTGTGCCCCTCCCCCATTTCTCATCAATATGGCAATCCAACAAAACATTCTAATAGCAACCCTAATTCTGTCTTGTTTACTACTTTTTACAATAGCTGAATAGTACATGAATTACACCTATTTTAAGACAGATGTTCTATAAAAAATAAAGATTAGGGATTTAAATTTTGTTCTTTATTATAATTGAAGGTTTCTTTTTACAACTAATAATAAATATAATTCTATTTTTATACAAAATATTTATTTTCAATTGTTAGAATGTGCTTAGAAAAATCATCTGAATTCATACTTCATAAAATTGTCTCTGTTCTCATATTGATAAGAATGGATTAAAGGCGCATGGAATAGATGTATTTAAAAGCTTATGAAGTTAAGAAAGGACATTTGATTGTATGCACTGTTCGTGTTATCCACATATTCCTTATGTTCCATGTGCTAGCTAAGCTACTAAATTCCCGCTCCTGTCGGTAACGAAGCTATAGGATGTTTTTTAAGTTTAAAAAGTCTGCTCAGTGCCTTCTTCAGATGCTGACAGGCATCACATGCTCTAAATTTTGCTCTTTACACAACAGACTGTCTCAACCGCTTTGAAAAACTTCCACAGAATTCTTAAGATAAGCAAAGATAGTTTAAATATTTTTTAATAAAAATCTCAGTTACGGATTAAATAAATCTCAAATTAAAATTCTCATACATATCAGTTCATATCATAATTTAATGCATCAAGTTGTAATCATAACTGTTTCATGGAAGTGTTTGTTTATTTTGCCCACCATCTTCATTGGTGACTTAGCACCTCTTCATCTGTGACTTGGCATCCTTGGCGCAGCAAGGAGCACACTATTCTACACTTTTACCAAAAAATCTTAAGTCTTACTTTTAAATCTGAAATTGTACCATCTTCAACATCAATGGGATGCAAATTCTGACTCCGAAGAAATATATGCATTTTGAGATTCTGTAAAAGAAAATTATTAGGCTTTTGTTCAATCTACGACTTAACATTATCAGATCAATAAACCAAATAAATTTAAGTTTATTTTATACTATGAATGTTATTATATTCAAAATAAAATCAAAATCATTTAAAATAAAACAATATTGATAATAATCTTTTTAAATACAATATTTATGTATTAGGTTCTCAAACTAAAATTTTGTAGTATCATAATATACGCACAACAAGAAAAGTATTTCCCAGTTAAGAACCAATACATCTAAAATGAAGAACTAGGTAGTTATATAGGCAAAGGAAGCAATTACATATAGGTTCTATTATCTCAAGAAGCACAAAGCCTCCGAGATTTTTCTATAGTATTTTGAAGACTTGATTTTGCATTTTTGTGCAATTAAAAAAAGTTGAGCAATTGAACGTATTTTTTAATATTACTCAAGTAGCATTTCTAATTAGTATTTGCTAGATTTAAGTTTTATAATCATAATAAAGTGAGACACTTTATAATTAGTAAAAATGTTTATAATTATAACGAAATATCAATTCATTTAAATGAAATAAGACAAGAGCCATCCTCTTCATGTTTTGTTTGATTATTTTTAAATTTCTGTTGTGCTATTTTACTAATGTATTGACATCAAATTTTTAGAATAGTGGTAATTAATTACTTTACATTTCCATCTGTCACAATTTACTACTTAAAACATTTTTAGACAGTTTAAAATACTGTAATTTTGGAAAAAAGATGGAATCCTAAGATTCTACAATGAATAAGGGCCCTCCAAGATGTTTTGAGATTTGTAAGCAGAGTAAATCAAAGAATAAAACAGAATTTAGTATTATTACTTAATGCTTGAAAATAAAACTTACACATAACAGTAAAAATGTAAATACATATTCTAATATTTAATTGATAATAAATCATTATACTGATTAAACGTCAAGGATTATTATAGATGCGTCAATTATGCCAGATTTAACAATCATTAATTTCAAATGCAAATGAAATAAACTGTAACTACTATGTAAATACGCGATCTTAATAGTTATTTAAATATTTATGTATTTTACTTCTTAAAAAAATGTCGGAAGAAACAGGCAAAAGATCATCACCAGACACTTTAATTTCACTCTACGCTAGCAAATCTTACTATGCACATCACGCTATTCCATTTTACTTGCTCAAAATTACTAAAGAAATTAAACTTGAATACGAAATTTATGTGAACTTTAGGATTCAAATTTTACAAGCCAGCAGATTTTCTAATTATAAATAAAAAATTCCTCGTCGGATAATAAACGAACAGCAAGAAATTACAACCATCATATTTCAAATGAATTAAAAATTCAAAAACACGTATTTGCCGGTAATTAAACTTATTTAAAAGCTGCTTTTTTTTTCAGTTTATCAACAATGTTTTCTACGCGAATGAACAATTAATTTTCAATGTGCCAATTGCAAACGCATTTTTAGGCTTAACACTTGTATAACATTTGTTTCAATATATTACAAAATCAACACAGATTATAGAAACGAAGTAGAGCAAATTGATTTACAAAATATTATCTCAACTCATAAAAAATTACTTACATGGCACTTATCAAGCAGCTCTTTTTAAATAAAATAGTACGCAAACCGAAACACGAAAAGTCGGAAGATTTTACTCGCACAAGAACTACAAAGACCTGGAAGTTGCCAAAGTTAAATAGTCAAATAAAGCTAAATTTAATGAAAATAATAAAGATTCAAATGAATGAATATAAATATTTATTTCACTAAAATTTTAAAAATCTCATAGTCTGAAGTGAATAAGAGCTTTTTTAGGTAAGTAAATTAGTAATGGAGAAGCAAGTATTTTTTTAATTAAAAGTTTACTTAATTGTAACTGTGAACCTTTGTTGTCATCTCAAAACAGTTATTTTCCATATTCGTTATTTCAACATCATGGCTTTTACTGTGAAATGTGCTGCAGATATAATTCGAAGGTGTGATTTGAGAAAACATTTCTTAAAAATTTATTTAATTATTTTCAATTGAATATCATTTTTATGTTTTGGGGGCTATTTGGATGGAATTATTTTTAAAAAATCTAGATTATAATCTCTTTTCCATTGCTGGCTGTATTTCTAAAAAAATCGAGATTCAGAAGAAAAGAATTAACTTAAAAATAATAACAAACCTAAGAATTATAATAGAATACTCCTCTGATGAATTGTGGTTACTATGTTGTTCATACTTATCAAAATATCTAATTTCAACTTGTTCTTGATTCACTCTCTCACTAAAAAAGCTTTAATTTTTCAATATAATTCATTTGAAGTTGTGCACCAATATTTAGTGTATGTCTTAAATGAATTTATATCGTTTAATTAAGCATTGAAATAGTAGATTTACAATTATTTTATAGTGGGTAACAAATTTTGAAAATGGAAATAGAAAATACTTGTGTTTCACCTTTGCATAAAGCTATCTAGTGATCTATCTAAAGTGAAATGCTTTGTTTATTGTGTGAGTAGAAATTTTTAAGGAAATTAGCTAGCTCTTGTCTTACTGCACAAGGGAGGATATAGATGATATAGTTTTGATGGTTGTAGAGAAAACAAAGTTTTGGGATATTTATAGCCCTAGGATTTTGTAATAAAACAATAAAAAATATTACCAAGTTGGTTGATTTTTGGTGTAATCTGAAAATCATCCAGTAAACCTAGGTCTGAAATATTCACAAATGCTATTTTTTGTATTTATTTTTAAAAAACTAAATTGAAACTGAGGAAGAAGCAATACAGTAAAATCATGTATACTCTTAACTCATGTAACCTTGCTCGGCCAATATTCTGTCATAATGTACTGTTAAGCATTTAGTTGTAATAAGGCCATGTAAGCATTAAATTTTATTACTAGTTGTAAAAATTACTGATAGTATCCTTTTCAATAAGTTTTTACTTCCCATTGGAAACATTTGTGTCCAGCACCATTTAACAATTGAAATAATTTTATATCTTCAAGTTATAAAATTAAAGAATATGGCCTTTTTGTCAGTTCTCCGCTAAATTGCGCCAAATAATAAAAAAGATACCAAGTGTTAATCAAAAAATATATTAGGTAATCGTATTTGTTAATTATCCTTGAAAAATTACTGTGTGACATTTGTACCACATTATTAGTTTAGCTTTCAAATCATGATTTAATTATTGTTTTATCAAATCTGCTTTATAAATGTCTTATGCTTAGTTATTATTTTTTTTATCTCTTTCTTATGTAATTTTCTTGAAGATATGTTATTTTACAATTATTTGAATGGGTTTCTAAACCATTTATATATTTTAAAACTCTTTAAAAATTTTCCCGTGAATTGTAATTGAAACAGTCATTCCAATTAAGTGGTTTTGCTATAAAATTATTACTTTTTTAAAAATAAAAGTTATGTTCTTTATTAAATTAGATTTGAAGTTCATAAACTCTGGGAGTTGTAAAGGAGTAACTAGTTGCAATTAAATATTAATGTTTTAATTTTCTATTTAATGATATTAATATTCATTTTAAAAGATAAATTATAAAACTACTAATAAAAGTTCAAATCTTTTAATTTTGATTATCATGACTGTAATACAATTAAAATAAAATATTAGATGTAATATTGGAAATTCTTTTAAGGAACATTGCATTTATTTATATTGTATGGCCTATTAAAATAAAAAAAAAACATTGAAGCTTATTTATAAAAGAAACAATCAATATGAACTATTCAATTTCATTTTGAATTTTGTAGAGATATTTCAAGTGGGTGCAGACAACGATGCCATGTGTTTCAAAGTTCACTAAATTATTCATCATGGAGAACACCTCTATCAGAACCATTGCCTTCTATGCCAAAACCAGTTTATGCCTCTAGTAAAAATCAAAATCAAGAAACTAAAGTTACTACTTTATCTAATGGACTGAGAGTAGCATCTCAAAATAAGTTTGGACAATCGTGCACTGTTGGAGGTAACTAATAGTTTTAAGTTAATTCTGAGAAATTTTTTCTATTCATTTGATAGTTTTAAATTTATTTATGTGCTAATAAATCCCATTATACAAATTTTACTTTTTATCTCACCTTTCTTTTATAGTTGTTATTGATTCTGGATCAAGATATGAAGTGTCTTATCCAAGTGGTATTTCACATTTTTTGGAAAAATTAGCCTTTAATGTGAGTTGTTTTCATATAGTAATTATACTAAAAATTTAATTTTTGCATTGTTAATTTTTATAAAACTACCATCATAAAATCTGTGTGTATGTGATTTTTTCTATATATTCAAAATGTCAGATGAGTTAGTGAATGCTTGTTGATAAATTAAGTGATTAGACAATTTAGAAATGAAAATTGTTGATTAAGATTTTGTTTACAACATTTTCTATATAGGCAATTTCATATCAGGAATTTGAATATCTATCTATTTGAATATATATCTATAGTAAAAAATTGCCTAGTTCTCTGAATGGAGGAAATTATAAAGTTAGAATACTGGAAAAAAACTTTTTTTTTATATCATTCTAACTTGATAAATTTTACATACTTATGTTTGTAAGCTATGAAATGAATCATTTTAAAATGAAGAAATGAAATAATATTGCAGTTAGTTGTAAATAAGTATTAGTGTTTTTATTAATATTTAAATGTGTAATAAGGCACATTTTACTTTTATTTTCCAAATTAAAAAAAAAATGCTAAATTTAGTGAAAAATTTCTTAGCTCTGAGGGCTGGTACTTATGAAATAAATTCAAAAATTATTTGACAATAATTAGATTCTGCTCATAAAAAAGGGCCTATGATTACATATTTTTGATTTCTGAAAATAAAGCTTTATTCATATAATATTGAATGCTATTGTTACAGTATTTTTAGATATAAATGCTATTCCTTTTTTTATGTATATTGTCACACACTTATTATTTAAATTTATGACCATTCTCTTCCATATTTACATTATAGTAAACTAACTTTTATTTTTTTCAGTCAACTATTCAATTCACAGACAAAAATGCTATTCTTCAGGAGTTAGAAAAGCATGGGGGTATTTGTGACTGCCAAGGCAGCAGGTATGTTACAGCCGTGTTTGTCTCTCCCTCTCTTTTAACTCTTTTTGGAATCCTTTGTCTAGATTATTATTATATAAGGGTTACTTTTATATTGCTTAGAGTTTTATTTAGTTCTTCGATCAGTCTGATATGCTATTAGAAATGTGAGTTTCTGATTTTGAATGATTAATATTTAGACTTGAGAGCTTGAATTTTTTTTTTAATTGATTCTTTACTGTTACCATTTTCTGATTATTTTAACATTTCATTCATGTAAAAGGTATTAAATGTTACTGTCTTTTAATTGCAATTTTAATACTTATATGTCAGATTACAAAGTATAATCACTTCCATCTAAGTTCAAAGATTCAGTAAAAGATTTCTTTAGTGCTACATAATTAATTTGCTAAAACAAAAATGGAAATAAATAATAAGAATATTTGAATTGTATATTTTCCTTAAAATACTTGAACAATTGTAAATTTAGAATGACAAATTTATTATTCATGATTCTAAACCATTTTTTAAAAATAGTGCGTAATAATTTTTAGCATTAGATTGGATATTTTGTATGTATAAGTTTATTAATCTTGTTTTCTATAAATTGTCTTGAACAGACTAACTTTAAAATCAAATTCCTTTTATTATTTTAGGGACACTTTAATATATGCAGCTTCAGCAAATTCTAAAAGTTTAGATCCTGTTATCAGTCTTCTCTCAGAAGCTGTTTTGAGACCACGGCTATCTGATGAAGAAGTAAATTTTATGCTTATAATAGTTTATATAAAATCTTGGTACTTTTCCATTATACCATACCACTAAAGGCAAAAAGTCGCCTATAATGAGGCAACCAATGCCAAATAGAATATTGCCACTGGTAACCTTTTGCTGCCACATTTTTAAAGCAAGTCACAGCCGTTTGGCCCCCTGAGCCAAAATGGTGAATGTTTGTGGTCACCAAAAAGTCTGCTTGGCAAAATTTGTGCTGGTATAATGAAAAAATACCAAAGCTTTCACTAAAACTTAATTAAAACTTTTATCAAGCAAAGCAATTTCTCTGTGTATGAATAATGAAAATGTATATGTATCTACCTGTTTGTGCTTTACATGATGGACTGAATTTAAAGATACGAAATTTGGTACAAACATACTTGAAGATAGAAATATTATCTTAGAGTAATTTTTAAAGTTTGATTTTTTTTAAATTATATATTCTTCTATATGTGTGTGTTTATGTTTGTGATCCTATGTTTTATGGTAACTTTTCATTTACTGAATATCTATTATCCTTGCTCTAACTTTGTCTTTCGAATTTAACAATGCTCTCTGCGGAAATTGGTACTAAGGTTGCAGAAATGTTTTCTGATTCCCATTTTAGTTTTTCTTGATTATCTTTAAAACTCACCAGCTCTAACACTTCACATTTATGTCAAATTAAAGAATATAAAATTCCTTACATTATACTTTCTGCTTCTAATGTTTTCATCCTATTGATGTCTAATATGCTACAAATTTATTAATTGTTAAATCAATGACTACAACAGCATTAAGTTTTTCCATAGCATAAACTTCAATACTTATTTATTTGAATTTACATGTCTTATATAAATCTTTCCACAGTTTAATCTTAAAATGTTTCATCTTCATCTGAAAAGCAAGAGGAATCAATATCACTTAAAAGGATTTCTTCTATTTATTGCCTTCTCAAAGAAGCTGTAAAAGTGCTAAAATTTCCCTTTTTTTTCAACCTGTCCAACGATGTCAGTTACATGTTTTAAACATTTTTTTTCTAGAAATCCTGAAACTGTTCATTCAAAAATAAATCGTATAAGTGTAATTGTATAAATGTAATAAATTGTATTGTTAAAAAATAGCTAATATTAAAGAGAGAAAAAATACAGGTGAATTTAAGTGATTTTTTTAAAATTCAGAATTATTATTTTTTAACGTTTTACTTATAATTGTTGAAAAGAAAATAGATGCTTCCAAATACCTGCAATCTCAAACTAAATTACTATATCATTCTGCTTGAAGCATTATAAATATCATAAATAAATTTGTCATAAGGAAAGGGAAGGGAAACTATATGAAATAGTATAAAATTAGTTTTGATTCTGATAATTTCAAATAAAATAATTTTATGAAATTTCTTTTTTATATTTCATTGTAATTTTTTTCTTTTTTCTAATGGTTTCTATTTTCTCCCTTTATATATAAAAATATTTAATATCCTTTATAAATCCATTAAAATTTCAGAATCAGTAAATTATTTTTAAGTAATTATATCTAATTCAAGGTAATTTTTTAAAAATTGTATTGAATTATTTATATTGATATTTTGTTTATAAAAATCCTATAAATAAAGCTTTTTTTATTAAATTGTAAATGAAATTTTATATGTTTAGATAAATAAAGCTCGTCAGACAATACAGTTTGAATTAGAAGACATTGAAATGAGACAAGAGCAAGATCAACTGATGATGGAATTAATTCATAAAGTAATTATTTTAGATACTAAACATACTTTTCATTTATATGGTTCTTATGATTGACATTTATAAACTATGGTTGATTGAATTCTTTTTTAATAGCATTTCTTATCCTTTTATAGGCAGCCTATAATAATAACACTTTGGGTCTTCCCAGACTTTGCCCACCTGAGAATGTCTTTAAAATCGATCAGAAGATTTTATACACATATTTGAAAAATCATTTTACTCCATCAAGAATGGTTGTTGCTGGTGTTGGTATTGAACATGATGCATTAATTGAAGCTTGCCAGAAGTGAGTTAGTCATAGAAATTGTTTCATTTGTTTTATTTTCATTTTATATGCAGTCAAGCATGATGAAAATGATATTATCATAATCAAACTATTCAACAAATGAACTAATTGATTTACAGTTGTGAATCAATTTGTATAATTATCTATACTACTGGGAAGAGTTATAAATATCCGTGCCCTTGTGCTTTGCATTACTATCAGATGCAGAATCCCCCCCTCCATGAGTGTCTAGTAATTAAGATAATTTTTGTAAATATAAAGCTTAAATTGGCTGATATGACAGGGTCAAAATAAAATGAATGAAAATATGTTACTGTTGTGAATACCTATCATAAATCATATGAATCTGTAAACTACAGGCTTTGTTAGGACTGCATGTGACATAACTGGTGCACTGCCCATCATCTGGGTATTGACATGTGCATCACATCTAAAAAAGTTGTTCTTTCCTTTTTCTTCAAAACACTCATGCACCTGCCTTAGCGGAGCTTATGGTCAAAATCAGTTGTTAATTTCTTAAGTTTGAAAGTAAATAAGAATATTTTTCTAACATGTCATAGCAATTGCAGTCAAACACAACTACACACAACCCTAATTAGACAGTATTCTTTATATTCTCCCTTAACAAAAAATAATTTGAAGATTATTGCTTTTCTTTTTCTGTTAATAGATATTTGTTTGTTTCAGTTTGAATTTAAAGGTTTGTTTTGTCTTGAATG
This sequence comes from Argiope trifasciata, assembly GCA_026543055.1. Classification (NCBI taxonomy): domain Eukaryota; kingdom Metazoa; phylum Arthropoda; class Arachnida; order Araneae; family Araneidae; genus Argiope; species Argiope trifasciata. Next base: position 989,005 of record JAPMOQ010050981.1, read on the forward strand.
TTCATATGTGAGGAAACAAAATTTCTAGTATTATTATCATGTGGGACCGTGATATTGTTTTTGTAATGGAGTTTTGAATAAATGAAGCAAGCTCGAAATTGTGTTGGGAATGAATAAAACATAAATGGCAATGTTCATCAACATCTTTTAATCGTATATATTTTTTTACCTGCTTTTATTAGTACTGCATTATTATTATGTATGCTTCTTTGAAAGCAGATACGTTTTTAAAATTTTGACTTAGAATTATGACATCATAGCTGTTATTTTGATGGTATGTTTTTTTTTTGTTGTTGTTGTTGTTGAGGAAATTAAATAATTTAATTTTTATAATATGTTTAAAATTACTTTACTCGTGTTTTACTAACAGTTTTGATAAAGTATTTTCTTTTTTTCTCTCAATGGGGAAATATCACTTCATTCATTCTTAAGTGGGAAACATTGAAGAATTTGACACCTTGTTCATAGATTACTCCATTATGAAACTGTTTTATGATCTCAGAAATTGGAAAAAAGCAGTTTTTGTTAACAAGAAAATTGTTTTCATGAAATAATGTTATCGTAGTTGATAATTTTATACATATAATGGAGGGGAGGGCGATGACTAACTAATAGAGTAATGACATGATTCTGTCAAACTAGTTTAAATTGGTTAATAACTTCAGATTAATTAAGACAAATAATGACTTAAAATAATAAGTTTTCACGTGATAACTTGAAATTTACTATTATAAATTTCATTTTGCTTTATTATTATTTTATATATATATTCTTTTTTAAATTTCTTTATTTCTCAACGACTCTATCTATCAATGTGAATATTATTTACTACTACAACTTTTGTTAGTTATCTATGACAGTTGAACTTGAAATACTGTTAATAGAATAATAACTCATCTAAATGGGCATATTTTCAAGTGTATAAAGACTATTTCATTTTTATAGATAGTTCTCCTTTATACAGCCGATAAATTTCTCGTCCACTAATTTAGTTATGCCATTTGAGGATTTGAAATTATATATTTTTTTTGTCATAAAACTTTATTTTATACTCACTTTCAATTTTAATATTTTTTTATATAAAATTTAATTTGTAAAGATAAATCCTTTTATTTTTTTACCTCCAATAACATTATTATAAAAATTTTCACTCAGTTTATTCATTTTTGTCTTTTGTAAATTTTTATATTATGAGTGTGTCATGTACATGTTTACTAAATGATAAATTACTTTTATCAGACATTTTGTTGAAAGATCTCCTATTTGGGAAATGGAAAAACTGACTTTAGATCAAGAAATTCCTGTTGATAATTCCCTGTCACAATACACAGGAGGTTTAGTTAAGGTACTGCATTCAAATACTTCAAATTAATATAATTAGTAATTATTATTTTGTAATATTTTTATCCATTTGAAACATGATTGGTAAAATGACTGAACTAAGAGAATTAAAAAGAAAAGAATTTGATTTGTTTTGGATGATACAAATTTGAAAGTAATATTTTTGACAAGTAAAATATTTGTAGAAAGTATTAATTTTTTGCATTTATTCCTTTATATGTTGCTCAAATCAATATATTTATACACATACAAGGCACATTGGATAGAGTATAGACGAATTAAATTTAATACAATACATAAATATGAATAAATATTCTTTAATCGCAATATGGCATCTTTTTCATCAGTTGAATTATAACATAAATGGTTTGTGATGTTTAATGAATCAAAAAACTACACTGATTTAATACTTTCCTTTATGCTTCAACTGAGAAAGATTTAAAAAAAATAATTAAATTCTGTCTATGAATAAAAGTAGTTTGCTAGTGCAAGGTTAAAAGGATGAGGAAAAAAATGTTAAAAATATTTTTCAGAAAAATTAAATTCAGTGTTTTTTTTTTTTTTTTAATATTTTAAAACACATATGTTTATTGTATATAAATATGTGTGTGTCTATAGGTGGAAAAAGACATGTCCAGCATCAGTTTTGGACCATCACCCATGCCTGAATTAGCTCATTTTACATTAGCACTTGAAAGTTGTTCTCATCAAGATCCTGATTTTATTGCATTCTGTGTTTTAAACACAATGATGGGTGGAGGTGGATCTTTTTCAGCTGGAGGTCCTGGAAAAGGAATGTATACACGATTGTATACAAACGTTTTAAACAGGTATGCGTAAAGCTAGTATAATAGGATAGTGCTATCAATTTCTGCCTTCTTAATTGTATATTTTGGGGAAAAGTGAACAAAAACAAAAAAAACTTATTTATTATAGAGAAATTTTATTAAATCTTGAAGAGTAAAGGTTTTGAATGTCAATTTTTTAAAAAATAATATTTTTTACTTCATTGACAAACTTTGATAGTCTTAAATTTTTTTATTTTATTATTTTTACTGTTTATTTTGACAGTTTTAATATTACTTCTCCAAATAATACACTACTTATGTTTCTTGATTTCGTGTGGAATGGAATAATTTTAATTATAAATAGTGATACCTTTGTGTGTATTGTTACCTCTTTGTTTAATGCATTTATAGATTATTCCAGGTTAACTGAAACTTGTTTGCAAAACAGTTAAGTTAAATATTAGTGTTTCAATGTAAATTGGTATAAAGATATATATTTATAAAGTTTTTTAAAAAAATGACTGAAATGACAATGCCAGTTGTGATTCTAAACTCGACCTATTGTTTATGCAAATCGACCTATTGTTGTGACCTAAAATCCACCCTAAACTTGATGCAAATAGTCAAGCTTTAAATATCTATACAAAAAAGTGTCAAATAAAAAAAATATTATAGAAAACTAGAAGATTAAATAATAAAATTTGAGGAATATTTCATAATGAAATATTTCTCTGTGGATTATAAAAATCTTATCTATGATCATTTTTACTGCAGGCTGTATACAATATTTTATTGTGTAAGTATTGAATAGCTACCATTAAACAGTTTTCTGTTTAATATCAGGAACAGAAAGCATATGTTTAAATTTAAATGAGAAAATTTATAGCCTAATAAATTGTGGTTTTAATTATAGCAAATGTGCAGTTTAAATAATTCTCTACCAGGACAAAAATGCTAATGCTAATTTTTTATGGTTTCATTTGATCATTGATGGAACAGTATGCAAATTTTCTTTCTAGATATCATTGGATGTACAGTGCAACTGCTTTTAATCATTCTTATTCGGATAGTGGTATCTTCTGCATTCTTGCTAGTGCTCATCCATCTCAGGTAAATATTCAACATTATTCACATATTTATTCCAGATTTTTAAAACTGTTATTTAATATAATATAATAAAAGTGTATGCTTTTGAATTTAGTGAAACTATTAAAATGTACTGCTTGAAGCTAAAGCTGAATACTTTATTTTGTGAATGATTTGATAGGATATGTTATTTGTAACCTTAGATCTATATATTTTATAAGATTGAAAATGTTAACTATTATTCTGATAGGAGCTTATTAAAATGAATTTGATTATGCAAAAAAAATGAAAATTTGTAAGCAGAAACATTATTTATTTGAAAATTTCACTCAACATCTGATTCATTTGCTGCTGTGCACTGCAACCTTATTTGTGTCCATGAAAATATATCAATTCATAAAGTTTGTCTATTTTGTTGTGAATAATTAAATACCTTTTTATACACATATTGATCTCATTGTCACCTCATAACTTTTTCCCTAATAGATAAGCTTACAGTTGTCTAAATAGAAAGCACCAATAGATATATAATCGTACTGAGGCAGAACTATATGGAATTGTGAGCCACTGTCTCTACAAGCAAAATAATCTTCAGAACTGCTATGTGTACAGCACATGCAATTTTTGAATTATTGTGATACAGTTTGATATTCATTGACTGTAATTGTGGACTGTTCTTAAAATTTGCTGCAATTTGTCCAAGGACTAGCAGCATTGTCCTATGGGAATAGCTATTACATAGAAAGTCTATAAATGTTTCTCTTATGGTTAAAAGAAGAAGAAGAAAAATATTGAACAAACCTTGCATGTCTTTTCTGCCCATATATTCTTTCTAAATATCTGCTTTAAGAATAGTTATCACTTCCTGGTGGCATAATAAAGTGTCATGTTGATCAACCACGAAGGCTTGCTGGCAATAACAGGGAATAAGCACATTGTCTACTTACAACATTTCATTCTCTAGCTCCAACAATCACCAAATTTGAATTGTGCACAATCTTTTGACCAGTTTTTGTGTTTTGGATTGACAAGATGAGTGCTTATTTTGACAAAAAGGATCTTCCTTAAAACTAAGTTTTAATTTTTGTTACTGAATTTGCTGTGTGCTTGGTAAATGATTTGTTAATATTCATGCTCTAAAAGTTCATAATTTTGAAGGGTTTTTTTTTTTTTTTTACATCTAACTATTGCACTTTTTTTTTAAATAAAAAATCATGCATAATTCTCTCCAATATCTTAATTGGGATTATCTATATCTAATAAGCATTATTATTTTTTTTCTTTCTATATTTATATGTATCATATCTGTCTCTAAAAAATAAAAAGACTAAATATTTTTGTGAGCACTTTTTTTTTTATCTGTTCTGAAACTGATTTAAAAGTCATATATATTTAGCAAAATGTAATGTATCAAAATTTTTCATTTTGATATTATTGTTTTTAACTGTTTTTATTTCTATTATTATTTATTTATTTATTTAGCTTAGAGAGTTGGTGGACATAATTGTCAGTGAATTCAAGAATATGACTAGCCAAATATCTCATGTAAGTATAAGCAAAACTGTTTTGATAAATGATTTATTTTAATTATATATATATCTGTAGGAAATTGTGAAATGTCTTTAATGCATTGATTTAAGTATATATATATATATATATATATATATATATATATATATATATATATATTTCATAAGTTTTCCACTTTATTAAAAGAACAATAGATCATGCTATTTAATTTTCTGTGTATTTCATTTCAAGTAATAATATTTGATTCTATTATTAGCGTAAATAATATTAGAACCTTTCATTGATAACAATTGTATTTAGTCAAAATATTTTTATTCTTTGCTATTTATATAATTCATCAGTTAATATTGATTTAATTCATTGCTCATTAGATTCATAGAAATAATTAAGTACAATTGTAAAGATTTTAATTTCCATATAATAATTCATTAAAGAAAAAATTATCCATAAAGAGAACAAGATGGAATTAAATAATTTAATGATAAATTCAAAGAATAGTTCTGAAATATCTTCTGATAATAGAATTTTTCTGCATGATATATATCAGGTATCTTGTTTAATCTCTGTTTGTAAATATGCTATTTTTATCCACCAGCGGGTGACCGAGCTCCGCTCGGAGAAAACAGGTATCGAAGCTAACTCGAAGATTTAAATTTTCAATTGTGATTTATCAAAACAATACATGCCATGAGAAAATTTGTGAAACCATTGGTGAAGATGTGAAAGATGCGGCTTCAGATGGTCCCGACATGTTCAATTGATCACTGTTCACAACGAATTCGTAAATTTGCTTCCGTTCATCCGCTTCTTGAAAATTCTTGTCCAGGAAAAGGCGTCGATGAGAGAGGTATTGTCGAGCATAAAAGAAGATGTAAACTCCGCAGGAAGACGCGTCATCTTGGTGGTTGTAAGCGTTGCGAGGTTTCACGATACATCCTTTCAGCTTTTCATTCGTAACAACGGTATTCAAAACGTGTCGCAGTATTTTTCTCAAAACAGCATCGATGGGCAGCGGGTTGTCGACCGGATCGCAGACTAATAGTTGACGTTCTCCATAGCTTGCTTCGTAAATTCCTAGCATCCAGTGCTCGCCTCTATCCATTTGAGTTCTCTTGTGAATGGGAATGAGTAGCACGTCGAATCCTTGTTGAACGCCGTATAGATAGTTGGAAGCCTTGTTCTGGTCGCTGAATCGTTGAGAAGAGCCATTCCTTCATAAGCGCCATCCGCTGTTGTAACGTAGAAGCGTGCGACAAATTCAGGGTGAAGTACGGCAACTTTGACGGTCGGGTAAGCTTGTTCGGCGTAATGGAGAAGCATTCTGACAATGACGATATCTTCTAGTTGTCCATTTGCGGGTAGAATTGAGTTGATCGCTTGTTGTTCCAAAATTCCGACTCCTTGAAGAATTTCATGTAGAGGTGCGTTCTGCATGTTGAAAATGTAGCTTGAAATCTGATGAATGTTGAAATGTCGGACGTTGTTGACGGTGATTTGAAATCGAAATCAGTTCCTTAAATGCTTTTTTGGAAATTCGAATATTTGGAAATTGGAATTTTGAACGAATCAAAAAGAACGAATCTTTTTAGTTAACGAACGAGCGCTAAATTCAAAATTTCATTAACAAATTTCCCTTAATAAAAAGCAGAGGAATTAGAATCGTACTTTTTAAAAAGAAAATTTAGTAAAAATATCAAAGTTATCCTTATTTTTTTCTTTTATATTTGTTTTACCTTAATTTTGTGATTTAAAAATAATCGTGTGGTCATCAAACTTTATTAGTTCGCCATATTGGCTATAGATGGCAGCACGTTACCGCTTGAAACCTATTAGGCAATAGACAAAGAAAATTTAAGTGCTGCCATCTATAGCCATTATGGCGAACTAATAAAGTTTGAAAATATCCTATCTGTAACTCCGAACTGCTCGACCGTAGCGCTTCAAAACCGGCGACAATCGATTCCTCGTGACCAAAAACCCCAGACCCCCAAGTTTACCGGAGTTTATTAATTCTGGGACGATTTTCGACTTGGCAACCATTCCTCGTATTATAGTATAATATTTCTTTTGCGTGTGACATTTTTTAATAGTTCTTTTACTAATTTAATTTTTAAAGTGTTTTCAACATTTTATAAATATTCTGTTTATTTTGAGTTGTATTTCAATCAATGTTTTGGACATTTCTATTCTTGTGATGTTTTCTTATTTAGTCATATTATGAATGCTTTTTCTCCCCTAAATTTAAGTGAAAACTATTAATTATTATTATTATTATCAAGTCTGTACATATAATGCATATTATAAGAATCATTCCTTTCACATAAAAGTTAAATGTTTGTACTTGACAATTAATAGATCTGTTTGCTGTAAGGAGCTAAGTACAAATTAATTTAAAAATTTGGCAAAAAAATGTGGAGTTTTTATGAAGGGAACATTAAATTTTAGTTCATGTAAATGATATTCAGACTGGTTTTAATTTTTTGACTCTCAACTTCATTAATCATCATAGGTGATCTTATAAATTTTAGATTAAAAAATAGTTCTAATAAGATTTTATTATTTTTATTTTATTTATTTTTTATTGAGATATAAAATATTTTAAATATTATGTTTTCCTGAAACTTCAGCTTGAGTTAGAACGTGCAAAAACACAACTTCAATCTGTTTTGTTGATGAATCTTGAATCAAGGCCAGTAATTTTTGAAGACATTGGAAGACAAGTTCTTGCTACTGGAAATAGAAAAGAGCCAGAATATTTTATTCAAGAAATAGGTTGGTTTAAGCTTTTGTTTATTTCTTCATAATAAATAGCTACAATTAAATCTCTTAACTTTCATGTAATGTTTTTGGAAGCTAATGCATGCTAAGCTAGTACATTTGATAAATAAATAACACAGGCCTGCATGGGTCTTGTTTTTTAACTTTTGATTATTGATTCCTGTGTATTTTTTCACACTGAATCTGTATATGACATTGGTTTTTTCCCTTCACATCAGGAGTTTTTGCAAAATGCAATTTTCAAAATATGTAATATGTTGCAAAACATGAAACATATTGTCAGATTTAAAACGATTTCTTTATTATAAAATGTATTTAATTTAATTTAATTTATGGCTTATACTTTACAATATCATAGCCAAAAACATCAAGAGTTTGTTGGGGAGGGGGGGAACAAAAATTTAATGAAAACTACCGCAAAATTAGCCTAAATGTAATAAATTAATTTTGGTACACGAAATTTTATATTGATACACTTAATTTTATGTACTTAACTTTAAATTTTATTTTAACCAGTCATGCTGTGTTGGCGGCTTTTCCGCCCATGTGCCGTTGTTGGTTTATTGCAGTGCAGCATCCAGCAATAGTCTGCCATCATTGAAATATTCCATCTTCCTTGATAACGGTTTTCCATTTTTTGGATATCCTGATGGAATCTCTCACCCATCTCCTCACTAACAGCACCCAAATTCTCAGGAAAGTAATCCAAATGTGAATTTAGAAAATGAACCTTCAAACTCATGGAACAGCCTAAATTTTGATACTTCAGCAGCATAGTTTCAATGATCGATTTGAAATTCAGATCCTTTTTGTTGCCCAGAAATTTCATGTTTTTTCATCTTTAAAAGCAGACCAGACTTCTTTTTCAACAGCTTCTATTTTTTTCTCAAAATTACTATCTTTGAAAAGTTTTCTAATACCTGGACCCGTAAAGACGCCCTCTTTTAGTTTTGCTATTGATAAAGCTGAAAATTTGAAACTTTGCTTTCTCTTAATAAAGCTTTCACAAATTAATTCATCAATCCCAGTTTGATATGTAGAGGTAGGAGAACTTTATTCCTATCTATGAGAGCTTTCTGGAGTGCATTTTTTTTTCAGGTTCTAATGAATCCTGTTTTGGCCAATCTTTCTGCTTCTAATGATTTTGCCTGTCTCTACTATCCCACTCACATAAAAAACAAGGAAACTGTGTATCCGCCTTTCTGTCCTAAGATCATTGAAATAACATTAAGATCCCCACAAACTGTCCACTCATGGTCATCATACTTAATTTTATCAAGTACAAATTTTAAATTTTTATAACATTCTTTAAAGTGTACGGAATGTCCTATGGGAATCGACGCATACTTATTTCCGTTGTGAAAAAGCACAGATTTAAGGCTTCTTTTGGATGAATCTATGAATAGTCTCCAATCGGTGCTTTCATATGGAATTTTAAATGTATTAAAAAATTCCACACATTGCAGAACACTAAGTCCCCGTATTCTGAAAAGTACGGAAAGAATTCTTTTTCTCTGTGCCTGAACCAGGAAAACGTAGTACCAGCTTCGAGCAAATTCTTCTCTCTAAGTCTTGAACCAAGCAATTCTGAACCCTCTTTTGTCAGATATAGGTCACAAATCAAATCGTTTAGTTCAGACCGTGAAAAAGTTTGTGGTTCAGCATTTTTAGGTTTGTACTCCTCTTCATCTTCATTTGAATTACATTCTGAATTATCTGTTTCAGGTAAATTTACAAGTGCAATAGACACGGGTACGCCTGAACCATGAGGGACAGGATGTAAAGCTGATTGCATATTTACATAAATGATTTTCTTTTTATTCTTTACATTGAAACCATGTATACCGGTGAAAGAAAAATAGTAATCATCAATGTGATTTTGTGGCACTCGCCATATCATGGGCACTCCAAGTCTGAAAACATGCTGTTAACCCTTTGACCACCATCAAATTCCTCCGATACACATGAATCAAACGTAATGGGGTGCCCAAGTTTTGTCTTGATCGCCTACTCTTATACCAAAATATGCAAGGTAAACTTTATGGAAAATTTAATAAAACAGAAATTTAGGCTAATTTTGTACAGTTTTCATAAAATTTTTGCCTCTTCCCTCCTCAAAGGACTCTTGATGTGCTTGGCTATGATATTGTAAAGTATAAGCCATAAATTAAATTAAATACATTTTATAACAAAAAAACCCGCTTTAAATCTGTCAAACTGTTTCATATTTTCGATGTTTTGCAACATATTACAAATTGCGAAAATTGCATTTTGCAAAATATCCTGACGTGATTAAGAAAAATTAATGTCATATTCAGATTCAGCATGAAAAAATACATAGGAATCAATAATCAAAAATTACAAAACATGACATAACCCTAAAAATGCAGGCCTGTGTAATTTGACTATAATTTTAAACTTTTTTAATGTTTTTTCATCGAAGTATATTAAAAGTTTATCTGTGTGCAAGTTCTATCTCATATATTAAGAAAATATATGCTTTGTAGTCAGAAATTAATGTTTTTGTGCCTTTTTACAGCATTAATAGTATGGTATAACATTATAATAGAGTACAATACTTTTTATCCAATTTATTCACAAGTTAAAAATTGAATTTATATTTATATTTTATTAATATTTTTTTTCTTACATGAAATATCTTAGTTATTTTATTGTTCCACAGTCTTACATTATTATTATTTATTTGAATTTAGAAATTTCTGAGTATGTGTGTAAAAGTTTGTCTGAGAAGATGAGACTTTATTCAATTTTTTTGCTAATTTATATTTAATTCTTGTTAATAAAAAATTCTATAAATTATTTATTTACTTTTCAGCTAAAATAACTTCAGATGATATTCACAACATATCAACAAAGATGTTAAAAACCAAGGCATCTGTGGCTGCTCTTGGGGATTTGAAACAGCTTCCTTCTTTAAAAGAAATAAATGCTAATTTAGTGAGTAAAGAAAAATTAAGAGCAAAACGATTTTCTCTGTTTTCTTAATATTTGTACATGCTGATCATCCTTTTGTAAAATAATTGTTACCATCTGCTTAACTTTCATTTTGATACTTGTACATGCTGTAGACTATACTTTGTGGACATTATTGAAATTAGATCCTGAAAGAAAAATAAATATTGTTCAGTATTTTACTGTATATCATAATAAAATTCTTACAAAATTTTGCATTTGGTTATTTGTCTTTTTTATTTAATAGGTGTCCAAAAATTAAAATATTTTAATTGGTGTGAAAAAATCAATTTGCTGTTGCTATGTGAAATTATTTCTTATTATACCTAAAATTTTATATATTTTTTGAGTTGCTGTTAATTATTATTTTTGCTCTATTTATCGAGCTTCAAAACTGACAGTACAAATAGAAATTAGTGTCTTCCTGATTTTCCTTGCAAAATCTCCCTTCAGTTTCAAAAGTTCATTTCATTTAGTTGTTTGAATGAAAGTTAGCACAGTATCAAAGCAACTTATAACCATTCCATAACTCATCAATGGTTTAGTATAAAAAGCGTTATTTATTTATTGCTGTCATTAATGGTTATTTTATATTCTTTTAATGCAGAAAAGAATAGATGGCATTCAGTAAGCAATTTTTTGGATATAATTATCTTTCCACTGAAAAAATAAACCATTATTAAAAGTAAAAAATAAGGTTTATTCCAATTATATAATAATTGTTTCTTGAATTTTGATCATGTGAATTTTATTTTGGAAATTTATTTTAATGCATTGTAATTTCTGTAATTAAGCATTTATTCAGTGAAATTAGAACCTTTTAATATATGTTATCTTTATAGAATTTACATCTAAATTTCAAAATTGATTGATTTGAAAGTAAAGATAAGTTTTCTTTTCAACAGTATTACTTTAAAATTTTGACTGTTGCCATTCCAAAATTTTAGAATTGCTGCAATAATTTGCAGTTTTGTGATGTTGGTGGATGGAAAATGATATGGATCCATTTAGCTTGAATCATTTGTTATAGTGAGTTTTGAAGATGAATTTTAAAAAATTGAAAATTTGCTCAACTGAAGGCCATTGTTAAATAACATTAAGAAATTAATACCCACTTTTATGCTATAGATTTTTATATAACCAGCAATTTATTTTATAAAAAAAGTATCTTTAATGGAATATATTGATTTTAGAATAGAGTTATTAGAAAATAGTGTTTGTCAAAAATTACTCAAAGAACATTAATTGTTTAGTCCAAGTTAAATAAAACTTATTATTCTATGGCTTAATAAAACATAAATACTAAATATCTATGAAATTATATGAAACTTCTTTTAAGGTAAAAGGTTTTAAAGAATACTGAAGTAAATTTCAGTGATTTTCAAATGGACATTGATTTTTTAGAATTAAATGAATAAGTAACTCAGCAAAAATAGTTTGGGGGAATAATTGATTAAGAGAACCAAACTAAATTTAGTTCTTGTAATTGAAATTAATTTGCTTTTAAGCATCGTACAATATTATAGTAAATAATGAATTTCCATTGAAAATTATTTAAAAAATTTGAAATTTTTAAAAAACATATTTTTTTGCATAATAAAAAGCTCTTGAAATACTTAGTATCAATGCAATAATAATAAAAAAAAATCAGTCAACAAAACAACTTATTGTAATACATACATATTATTATTTGTTATTGAGGAAGCATTGCCTACTTTGTACCAATCATCATTTATAAAAACAACCATCTAATATGCTCATTTGGATAAAATAGGCATTACTTTATTAAATTTTTTATCAAATCATTAAATAAAGTTTTTAATATAACTGCATTCTACTATTGGCATCTACTTCATAACTATTGATTCAATACATCTAACTTATGAGTGTGTATTCATGTGCAGGTATACTTACTAATGGCATATTTCAATAAAAAATTGACAAAAATATGCAGTTTTATTGTAAAGATCATGTATTAAAATCATATTCTTCTAGTTCTTTGTTGAATTTGAATTATCTCTACAAACTGACACAGTATTTGCTTTGTCCCTACTATAAGCAGAGTTATCTAAATATTTCATTATCCTTGTTATATTGTAAAAAGTTGTGAAAATGCTTTAAACACAAATAGCCTGTGATTGATAAATCATTCAGTATTAAAAGAGTACCACAAAGAAAAATTTTGATAAAATAAAAGTTTTGTTTCAATTTTGTTGACATTTTCTACTCTTTGCAGTAGTTTTTAAGTACTTTAGGTAGCTTATTACTGTCTTCTATCAGTTACTAAAAACTTATTGCTGTAGCATGACTCAGTTTAAAAACAAGTAATATTACCGTTTATAATCTGTTAATTTAAATCTGCTGAAAGAAACTGAAACAATTTGAAAGATTTTAATTAACAAACTTGTTGGAAAACTGAGTCAGCAGATTCATATGTTGTAACCTTGGCGCCCACGCGCTCTGCTGACGTCAGTAGATATTCCTTCCGCCAGATCTTCAGATGCTTGAGAGATTTTGTGTGAGACCGACGTGTCGTTAAACGTCGGAAGATGGCCGAATTAATGATCATGTAAGCGCGTTGTAAATAATACATGTATATATTATCCATAATCATATTATGTCTGTGCCCTAGAAGAAAATAAAAAAGGATTATACCGAAACTGCACTCTTTTTCTTCAAACCTTATTACAGAGATGTTTTTATCGATGAACCCGTGGCAGCAAAGGTAAGAAATTATTTACCTTTTATTTTATTGATTTTGGATTAGAAACTCAAAAAAACTAGTAAAAGTGCTTGACACCTTCATCTCTCTATTAACAATATTTCCTTCTGGTCACCTTTGGAGGCCACCTGATTTGCCCGGAATACTACTTATATTTGATTTCAAATAAATCATTTAGATGCAATTTTATGTCCATAATTCTCAAAAATTGTCTGATGTTGAAATATTCTTATTTTAAGTATCTTACTTAAGTTCTGTTAATTATGTACGTTTACCTTTTTAATGGAAACAATCCCGTAACATCATAGATTTATTAACGTAAATATTATCATCTTTCAACTAAATTTTGTGATATTGCAACTTTTTCTTCTTGTAAACTACACAGATATTAAAAGAAAAACTTTCTGTTGCTTTCACCAAAGGAATAAAATCATACTCTCAGACATTTGATGAAATAATGAAAACGGTTAGAACTTCTGGATAACAATATAGTTATAATTAAAAATTAGACTCAAATATATTTTTTAAAAATTGCCAAAATTAGGAAAAAAATTCATTTTCTTATAGTCACATTTTCGGATATTACCGAAGGAAAACGCCAAAATGTGGTATAATATTTAATTAAATCAATTTTTTTTTAAAAAGTCGCTTCAAGGTAAGGCTTGACCCATTTTCAATTTATCGAGAAAAAAATCGATATTTTTGAGTATTCGATTATTTATTGCCGGTTTATGAAAACTGTCAATCTATCGAAAGCAAAATCATGAATAATAGTTCACGATGAATCGCGATACAATAAGTCGATATTAACAATTAATGTGGGTTTTCGATTTCATTTTGGTTATATGTTAGTGTTTATTTTTGTTATTCTTCATTGCTATTGACCTTCATATATAATTTATGTTCATGTTTCAATAAATACTGTCATGTTCTAATTTATATATATGTATTTTTAAAAAAAATCTTTTTAAGTATGTCATTTTGCAATAAACTGTTTCCTGTTCCCTAAATGAATGTTATCATTCTGGAAAAACGACTGTATCATTAGAAGGTTGTTTATAGTCTTTTGTTTGACCTTTAAATATACATCTTCAGAAATAAAAGCAAAAAAAAAAAAAAAGATTAATTCAAATTAAATCCTCAATTTTATTCGCATCTCGCTATTTTACACTCAGGCGTACTCGCATAAAAATATGAAGTTAATTTTACTTCCACTTTCGCTTGGCTGCTCACAATAAATCGATATTCACACCTAATTTACGAAATCGATTTCGTTTTGTTTACGGATAGGGCATGGCGATGGCCAAACTTCAGTATCGCGACATAACGTTCAACACATATCGATATTTTTCGATCGAACATATTCTATACTTATCGAATGTTGGGTAATTCCGAGATTTTATTAGCGATCGAATTTGCACACCTCTTAAATATAAAGCCCAAGTTCTGTTGGAATTGACGCACAATGAGTCAGTCATAGGAAGAAGTCTGACGAGTAGCAGGTGACTGCAAGTTATAGATACATAGAATGTATTCAAACCGTTGGTAGTGGCTTCCCACCTTCAGTATTTTTTTCAGAAAACAACGCCAATATATTTTTCATAAATAGATATTTTTTCAAGGATATCATCTCATTCCATTGTTCGGTCTTCAACTACAAAGGAAATTGTGATAATGATCCAAAAGTGTCAGTTTTTAAATTTCCCAGGGACGAAAAGTTAAAAGCACTTTGGCAATATTTTATGAGGTGTTGATTTGCGTGACTATTGAGAGTCAATCCTGGCAATGTTTTCCTCTTTATTTATTTATTTTCCAAAACTTTGAGGCATTGTTTGGCTTATCAGTGGAAAATAAGTGTTGTTCTTTTCTTCTTAATCCATATTCTTTTCTTTAGTATACATTTTCATATTTCTAAAAATGTATAATTTTTCTTGTTCCATGTCTTTAAAAAAATGCTCTTTTCCAATTTCATTATATAATTTTTATTACAATATATTATTTTATGTTTAAGATAAAGATTATTTTTAATAGATAACTTTAATATTCTAATTTATTCCACTATATGTGATTACAAGAGCTTTTTTCAAATTTCCTCACACGTTTAAAATAGTTTTCTTTCCATTTCTTTTTTCATTCATGCCCATTCTTTATTTTAAAATACACATCATTTTGAATTAATTTAAAAATTCCTGTATTCAATTGACTTAGGATATATTTTGTGAAATTTTATTTGTTGTATATTTTATTCATGATTTTTCAATCTGTCAATTGCTTTTTATGTAATCCTTTTTCCTCTCCACTCCTTTTATTTTAATTTCATTTCAAATTTTATAATATGCAGAAATGTTCATAGAAAAAAAAGATAATTATCTAGAATTTTAATACTAAACACAGCATTGTAGTTGAGTGGTTTTTTTTATTGAGTTTATATTAATGATGATATATGACATATTTTTCTTTTATTTGATCGTGATCAGAGTCATTTGTAAAAATTTTTATTACAGCATATGTTTGTAAATAAATTTATCCTCCATAATATTTGTTGTTAATGTTTTACTCATTTTGATTTTCTTTTGTTCTTCTCTTTTTGAGTTTTAAAATAGTAAATTGAATGGTTAATTTTAGTTATATAACATATTCTAATGTATATTTAAAGGAAATCTGAAAATAAGACTATTAAAATAAGAATAATATTTTATATAATTTATATACAAAGTTAATTTTTCAAGACAATAGATTTTTAATTCATGATTGAATATTTTTAGTTTTACTTGTTAAAAGAATTATTATGTCGCTTTCCTTTTTTTTTTTTTTTTTTTTTTTTTTTTATGAAGAATGAAAGAAACTGAAGTTTTTTTTTTTTTAATTCAACAGTAAAAGGATAAAATTTAAAAAATTATTATATTAGAAAAAACTTAATGTTATAAATTATAGCATGCAGATTTGCTTTGACATTGACCCACTGTGTTGAAGGAATTTTAATACAATTATTTTCTAACTATTTTTGTTCAAAATAAAAAGAATATTTTTATTATGTAAATTGAAACCTCCTTTTAATTTGAATCGTTCTGATCAATCAGGAGGCTATTTATAACTTATAGCAGCTATGAATAAATAATAATATCACAATATAACGAAAAATATCGATATATGTTAAACGATTTATAGCGATGATGAAGCTCGGTCAGCGCCCAACCTATATAAAAGCACAACTTATATGAATTATTAGAATAATGCTAAAATGTTATCAAACAAAATTAATAAAATTCCTATATTTTCACTTAGAATGAGTACATCCCTATTAAAACAATGCGATTTGAATGCTGATCTGAGTTTAGGAATATTTTGGCAAGAGAGCCATGAATATCAAATTATTCATTATCTATTCCATGCTAAATAAATATAATTAATATTCACGAGAAGTAAATTGATCCCCCCAAAAATGTAATAATTCGGCTTTACCTTGAATTTGTACTAGACATGTTTCATAAATTAATTTCTTACAAATTGAATTTACAGGTGACAAGAAAGAAAACGAGTTCCTTCTATCAAGAAGACCAAATGTCATACTTATAATTTTATTCTTTCGAAGTTAAAAATTGACTACGATCCTGTTTTTTAACTAGAAACCTATTTAAATTCAATATTTAAAAAAACACCACCCTTTCGTCAATAAATAAACCAGCAGTAATTGTCTTTCCGAAACTTCCTCATATACTTTCCAATGTAAGTCCGATCTCCCTTTAGGTGCCTAAAACCAAGAAACTTGAGTAAGGTCACGAATATGTTACATGTCATTGGCGAACGGTTGTTGCGAAATATAGTTTGGTGTGAATCTACTGTGTTTGCTAACACTTTCGCAACAATATATGTTTTCATTGCTTTTTTGCTGGCCGATTTGTCACCAAAATTTGACACAACTACAATCAATAAAAAGAAAATTATCAAAATTTCGGCGATTGAAATCATTGCATTTACAATGTATATGGAATAATAGACCAACATATGGTCCCCCATTTGACGGATTTGGTTCAAAATTTGTTATATTTAAGAAGTTAAATCTGTATATGAAACTTTATTTAACTAGCTTTTTGCGTTTATATTTATCGCGTTCACTTATTCTCAAACAGTTAGACAGACTTTCTGTGAATAGATTCAGTTGAGAGAATCTACAAATTTGATAGTAATATACCCAATTTTATCCGTCTAGCTCAAATCGGTTTTCAGTTAGCGTGTTCATAGACAAATAGACATAATACCAAAAAATGTTTCTGCCCCCCAAGGTGACCTGAAACTCGGACATTCTTCAAAATCTTGATTTCGAAATTTTTGGCGATCACAATACTTCGTATTCGAGAAAGTACAAATGAAAACCGTTTCCTTATATTAATTCTTAAAGCACAAGGTTTCAGCACAAAAATAATATATATACTATTACAAACTATAGTTAAAAATATTCTCGAAATAAATACTTTCGACGACCATCACGCCAGTGGAGTTGCATAATTCCAATTACATTTCTTACCCGTAATTTAACCCGTGATTCTTCAAAAAAGTATATTTAAGCATCAAACTATGATAGACAATAAATAATACTATCTAAATGGTATTAATTTTTTTTTGTTCATAAGTATTCCTAATAGACTAAAGTCCAATGTCGTAATGCGATTGAAAACATAACACATCGAATAATCCATCTTTTAATTACAAGTTGTCTTTTACTGCTCTGTAACTTCACATTCTAATTCTTTATGTGAGTTGTACAGATGATAAAAAAAATCATTCTTCTATAGCTATCAACTATGGAAAAAAAATCAAGCAATTAAATATTTAACTAAAACAATGGAAATGGTTAAAATTTTCAAGCAGTATTGAAATCTGTTGTAAAAAGTAATACACAAATACTTTCAAAAAATTACCGAAATTCAAGAACAAATTGCGAATTAAATAAACTGGTATCATTAAATTTTATTTATTTATTTAAATTTAAAAATGTCGCAAAAATTATTTTTTGTGTAATAATATTTTCAGAGATTATCGCATAAAAATACCAAAATTATGTTTCATTTCTAAAAATTCTAGCTGAACTTTTTTTCAAAAATAAATCTCTCCTATTCCCGCCCATCAAATTACACTTATACTAAATTTAGTTACTGAAAGTCAAACAGTTTGGCCTGTGGAGCACCAATGCAAATCGAGATACTCACATAATGTTGTTGTTGTTACTTATGGCTCTACTTTACAAGCCCGCTGACAGAAAGCTGTTAGAGTTTTAAGTTGAAGTTAGGGTCTCTTGTTTTGTTCAGTAGGGCCAAGAGTACGACTTAATTGCTTCATGCTTCACATTCGCTTGCATAGCCCCTTTTTATAGGGAGATGCATTCATACAACTCACAGATAGAACACAGAAGAACAACCATGCCCGAACCAGGACGCCCAGATCACGGGGAAGACGCTACCCCTATGCCAGTACGCCGGCATACTTACCCAAGGGAGAATAGTCAAGATTATATAAAAATGCATCTTACTTAAATCGCAGTATTTTATTTTATTTATTTTTGATTAAAGGATAGTGTGTGTAATTCCTTACGATAGTTCCTTTTAATGACACAAATATGTTTTTACAATCTTCTTATGATAAATTGTTGATAAAAATCATTAAATTTACGGCTTAATTTTTAGTTTATCAATGAACTCATTGATATTTATTTAAAAAAATCACCGGCAGGTAATAAGCATCATCTCCTCAAGCATATCTATATCAATAGATAAACACACACACACACACACACACACACACACACACACACACACATATATATATATATATATATATATATATATATATATATATATATATATATATATATATATATATATATATATAATCCCATTATTATTAGAGATATTCCTTCAAGTAAAGTACATAATTTTGAATCTAAAATTGAAATAACCATGTAAATAATTTCAAGCCAATATTTATTTATTTATTTTGAAGGAACCTTCATATACTTAATTTAAGAACACTTTTAATAATCTGTATCTTATTTTTAAAAACAAGCAGATATCTGGGTGTATGATACTAAAATAAGAAAATTTAAAAATTAGATTTAATAGAACATTTAAAACGTGACTACATAGATTTTTCCATAGATTAACAGAGCAGTGAGTATTTTCGTAAAAAATTATAGATAAGAGTTCTTGTAATGTACTTAACATGCTTTAATCATAAATCTCATCAGAGAAAAATATAAATATTCAAGGAAACTATATAAAGCATTTTTCTGCAACGAATATATCACATACCTCTATGAATCAAAGAGTAACTTACTTGAAGATTCTTCGAATAAAAATTGTTGGTTGATGAAACATCGAATCACTTACCAATAAAAATCTTCACGTTGAACGTTTATTTGCTTATCATTTCAAGTGATATTTCTAGATAGTGGATATTAAAAAAAAAACATCAACCTTCATGGTGTAAACAATCTTCTTTAATAGTTTACAAACGTGTAAATGACGTTTCCCTTAATTCTAACTAACTTTTTTTTATGTGTTATCTTTCAAGTGTTGATAAAGTCACTTCGATTTTGCTCAAGTAGACTATTTCACAACATTTCGATGCTCATGCTCCTAATTTAAATACTTCAACTTTCTCACGGTTTCTGAAAAAAAAAATCGCATGTTTTAACATTATGATTGAATAATTCTTTCGTTTTTATCTCAATTGGAGTATTTTTTTTTTAAATTACTACTGCATAGTTATATTGATATCTATCTCTGTCCAACTTAAGTTAAATCATTACTTTTTTCTACGAAATTAAGAAAACAATCTTGTAATAAACAATATTTGGAAGATTCAGTACTATAATTAATGGAATAAATACAGTATAAAAATTGTATTAAAAATAGAAACAAGTAAGTGAATGCTGCAAAATATTTTTAGTAATAAATATATATGATTTTTAATTTTTCATATACGAAGAAAAAAAAATAGTCAAAAAAAATCAAACTCGAAATTTTGACGAATTTTTACTTTTTAGACCTTCTTGAATTACATCGATCTATCTTTTTTCTATCTATCTGTGATCATGATAAATAAAAAGCAAATGAAATTTGGTATGTGGTCTTTTCACAAAACTCATAGGTATTTTGAATGAAATCTACTCTCAGGAAATTAGTGAAATTGTTCACAATTCAACACTTTAACTACAAACATAAAGAGTAAATGGATAAAATATGGTACATAGATTTTGCATCTAAAATGTAGATTTTTATCAATGTTTGAATTAAAAACTGCTAAGTAGTTGCTTTTCTGTTGGTATTTACTTTTGCATGTATGTAAAGATAAACTTAAGTTATATATATATATATATATATATAAATTTATTTTATCTTTACATACATGCAAAAGTAAATACTATATATATATATATATATATATATATATCAGACAAATAATTTATTTACAGCCTTATATATTTACATGCGGACAATTTGCCTTTGGTGCCTTTTAATCTAGATTAAATATTCGTTATTTACACCAGTTGTAAGTTGAAGGTCTATCGTAAAAAAAAATTCTGGTAAAGAGTTCTCCATTAATTCCAAGAAAAACCTTACAAGACGCTAAAAGGGTGTTAGCCAGAACTGCTAACAGCTGGTTGTAGCGTCGAAATCGCAGTTCGCAATCCAGAGTCTCTCTCCTCTCTTCAAAGACCAACCGGCCCCTTATCGCTGTCCAAAGTCTACCTTCTCAAACTCTATTCGTCTATGTCAGTTCTCTATCGGCGAATCATCCTGTAAAAATTTCCTATAATTTTCACAGGATGATTGGCCGATAGATACCGATGATACCGATTTTTTACGATGACTGTCTTTCGTGGCGTAGACTGTCATTCAATGATGCGTCTTAGCAATCGCCCGGTCTGAAACACGTGTCAGTGATATACCTTCACAAAGGGATCACCCGGTATCCAGCTATTGGACACCTTTCCTTTGAAAAAGCGATAGGACCGGCCTCCTGTCATAGGGGTAGCGTGTCTTCACCGTGATCTGGGCATCCCAGGTTCGAGTCCCCATTCGGGTATGGCTGCGCTTCTATGTTCTATGTTCCCCTGTAAAAAGGGGTTGTGCTAGTGAATGTGAAGCAGGAAGTAGCTAAGTCGTATTTTTGGTCCTAGTTGGCGCTACTGAAAAAACAAGAGACGCTCATTTCGGCTTAAATCACCGACAGTATCTGTCAGCGGACTTGTAGAGTACCATAAGTCACAAACAAACAAACAAAGGATACAGGTTTCATACCCACAATGAACTTCTGTGTAGTCTAATGACTAGATTCGAACAATTAGCGAAGGATATTCACCATATCGAAATCTGGCGGCGTTTAACAATGGAGGGCGTGTTTACAAATGGTGGGCAGCTGTCGGGAAATGCCGCTAATCGTGAATGGGACAGGGGAAAGATACAATATATAAATATATTTATTTATTTTCTGTTGGCAATCATGGAAGCTTTAAGTAATCATTTGCATTAACACTTCCTTTTATTTCCTAAGAAATTAAATATATTTTTAAAAAATGAACACTAGTTTAGATTTTAAAATAAGGTCATACAACGTACAACAGTTAAATTTATTCCCAAACGCCTGATTTCCAGTATATTTGGTGCCTTTTATTGACCTCTAACCACTGGACATTTTTTCCGGCATTTGGGGGTCAGAAAAAGTCTAGAAAATATCCATAATCAAGTATTATATTTCTGAGCATACTTCTCTTCTCCTCCTTAAATTCTGCATCTGTTCCTGATTGGAAACAGTTATGCATAAGACATCAGTTTCCATTTCTTAGACTTGAAATTGATATTCAAAACTAAATTTAAATGTTTAATATTTTAGGCAAAATATCCAATAATCTGCACAAAAAACTGATTAAAAAATTCGGTAGTTTAATTCTACAAAAATCGCAAATTTAAAACATTGTGTAATTTTATCAAGTTTTATATGTCATATTTCTGTAATGCAATTATTAGTAGTAAATACTATGTATTATTACTTATTTTATTGTTTTTGAATGGGGGAGAGATTATTTTTTTTCTGAAGGTCATAATATCAGGTTATAAAATTTTCTTTCCTTCTAAAGGTACTAACCAGACGTAAAAGCTTAAAAATTTCCGAATGATTAGATTGATACGACAACTTATGATTAAAAAAATTTTATAATGAAATTTTATTGTACATATCACCGACAATATTAAAAGTCTGCATTCTTCTGAATGCCTAGGACACAGGTGCGCAAACTGGGGATCGCGAGAAAATTTTGAGGAGTCTCTAAATTTAAAGAAATTTGAATTTATGGAAAATTTACAATTATTCATTTCAATGAACTGAAATAATAAAACGAAGAAACTAACAATTATTATTTTAAGAACCTGACATTCGCGATCACTATCACGGGACTTCAAAAACCCATGATCATGCATAGTGATCCGCGATATCAGCTGCTCGCTTTCATCTATAAATGCTAGCATTCTTGCTTGCTTCTACGCAAAGCAAAAGGTAGGCAGCAGGAACACAAATTCCCTATTCAAACACCAACACGGCCGTTGCGCAACGCTAGAGACCGTTGGCATCCATAAGACATATAGGAAGATTTTTTATGTCGTAAAAAGAGAGCAACTGGAGCTAAAATATTTGAAATTATTAATAAATATTTTGAGGAAAATGACCTTGCCTGGATCCACTGTGTCGCGTTTTGCACTAATGGTGCTGTAGCATTAACTGGTAGTAAAAAAGGTCTAAGAGGGTTAATAATGAAAATTGCTCCCCATATGGTATTCAACCATTTTAACCATAGACAAGCTCTATTCGCAAAAGATATTAAATTATTTTGTTACTGTAATTAATTACATTAAAAGCAACAGTCTAAATAGTCGTCTCTTTTCAATACTCTGTAATGAGATGGGTTCTGCGTATGTGACAGTATTACTACATATTGAAGTCGGTTCTCACGTGGCAAAATATTGCGACTTGTTTTCGATTTGAGAAACGAAGTTAATTTGTTCTTGGTGGAAAAGAAACATATATTGACACGTTCATCCATTAATGAGGATCGGCTAGGAAATCAGTTATATGGTTGATATTGTCGAACAACTGAACAATCTGAATATGAGTCTACAGTTTGTACCCTCTACAGGGAGAGGGTACAAACATTTTAACGTTAAGCAGTAAAATTGAAACTTTTAAGAATAAGCTGATACTTTGGTAAGGGAATTCAACAAAAACAATACGTTCATGTTCCCAGGCTTTTTAGAATTTACTAAAGAAAATAATAAAGATTCCTTGTTATTTTAAAACATCATTTCTCACCATCTAATAAAATTGATCGAAAACTTTACGAAAAGATGAGAAAAATTTCCTGAAAAAGAATTAGGTTGGATCAGTGATCCCTTTTCATTTGAAATGATTAATTCCAACCTCCCTTTAAATTAAAAAGAACAGTTAATTGTTGCTTCAAGCGACGAAACACAGTACGTTAACTTTAACTCTCTTTGTCAAAAATTTTGGTTATCGATTGGATGATGATTTGAAAATAAAAGGTAATCAGTTTTTTTATTCAGTTTGCATCGATTTACTCATGTGAATCCGCATTTTCAAAATTAATTTCCATTAAAACAAAATATCGATCTAGATTGGACCAAAGGACAACTTACGGGCTTGCTATTTCCAATAAATCCGAAACATAGAAGCAATCATGAGCTCTTTGCAAGCATAAACCTTACGTTGACCTCTTATGACATACAAATTTTTAAAAGTATGTTTCATTAAAAAAAAATTTTACTAATATGCATAAATAAAGTATTGTTTTAAAAAAATTGAGTTGATTTATTAACTGATTTTTATGAAGTTACAACTTTTATAAAAATTTAATGATGGCTTTTAAGTGTGGTGCATTATTTTAAAAAAGCGTTATTTCAATCGATGAGGTCATGACACTCTTTTAAAAATACTCTGCAAGAGGGAATCCCAGAAAAATTTCATTGTAACTTCGTTGACGATTAAACAAAAATTCTACTGTTCATCCAGAAGTCGAGATAAAATTTTACTCAAAATAGGGGGTCGCAAATGAAAACAGCCGACTCACCACTGGCCTAGGATATTTTAAATAAGTTATGAAATAAAAGAATTATTTGAATAATATATTTTTCTTAGGTTCCGTAATACCTTAGCATTCTACAGAATGAGGCAATGTATGAAATGGTAATGATAAGGCGACTCTCTCTTTTAACAAACGTGTTTTCTACAGAAAAACTAATGATATTTAGACAAATAATAAATGAATGCTATTAAGAAACATTCAAATATGTAAAGAAATCTAAAATTTTACTAAATGGAAATGGAAGTGAATTGGTTATATATATCCTTCCGAGTCGGTTTCTCGCTTAGAATAGAATAAAATGCTGGATTTTAACCTTTCATATGTATATACATATATGACACTTCTTTAACCTTAAATTTGTAAGAAAAAATTCCTTTAACTATAAAAAGCGAAGAAGAGTTTTCTTTCCTGAGCAATTGAATTATAACTAACATAACTTATTTATTCAAAAAAAAAATAAAAGGAATTATTACCCTTCGTGCAGAATTAACTAATTCTACGGCCTTGGCATTTAATTACCATTTCTCCCGTCGAAATCTTGAGTCATTTATTAAATCAAGGGCAAACTAAGTATTGCCTAATACGGAGATGCGATTACATAATACTTCGCTATTTAAGGGCCTTAGATGTTCCAATTATGCACCCGGAAGTTTTTCTTTTCGGAACTACAGTTTTAAAGCCGAGGTTCTACTTTCTGCTAGAATTAATATAAAAGATTATCCGATAAAAAGCATGCTACATAATATAACAGGAATATGCGCATAGATGTCAGCATACCCTAGACAATTTAATGGAATATATTTTTGTAATTCTATCATGATGTGCAAGTTGTTGTGATTGCAATATTTATTAAGTAAAATAGTCCAAAAATAATATCGCATTGAAAATTAATAATTAATCAATCAAAAGTACTCTTTTTTGTATCAGAAGACTTAGAATCCTTCATTTTTATAAGATTGAATTGGTTGGTTGATCTGCAATTTTATGGCGCAAGAGCCAGAATTGGCCAGGCAACGCCAAAACATATGGTTGTAATATTTCTACACCATTAAATATTGTCTCCACCAGGCTAAAAATTGATAAAACATTTTGTCAAAAGAAAAACCTTATAAGAAAGATACGAAGCTTAAATAAGATAAAACCTATGGTTAAAACAAATGTTTCCTTTAAATAATAATATTTATATAAAATGAATAAAGTTAATAGCTTTTAAAAATACGATGAGGTTGTTCTCCAATATTTTCATGCAAATTCAATGATAATAAATTAAAGAAATGCATTCGATAAAAACTAAATTTGGGACATTCGATTAAAATATATAAAACAGTAAGGTTAACTTAACAATCCGAACACATCGGAACCATCCCACCAAACAAAAGATGTTTGCGAGTTATACGTTAAATTCGTAATTTCACGTCGGTCCATCGAACCGAAGCGGTAGACCACATTCCAACTGCTGGCTAGATAGAATGCAGTTTATTCTGAATTTCTTGATACCATTATTCTTGGAATCCTTGATTTCTATAAGACTGGATTGGATTATGGGATTTAGTGGTACAAGTATTTGATTATTCTGCTCCAACTTGATTTCTATAAAAGTCTGTTAATTTTATTTATAAATGCGGCAATGATCTAAATTATATAACATAATAAGTATGGAAATTGAATAATGGAGCTAATTTTAACAATATTTAAGGTGTAATAATATAAGAAACATTAAACATTTACAGTTTAAATATGAAACCTCTATCTTACATTGATTTTAGTTTTAAAAAAATTCATGCAAAAAGTTTTTGATATTTCGTCTTCTTCTTTTGATTATATGTAAAATATTCAGTAACCTAATTTTCTTTTCTTTGTTTAAGGCTCATTGTAGAGCTATTTTTTGAAGAGCCGCTCCTTTCCTATAATTCAGACTATCGATCACTATATCGTTTATTTTCATTTTATGAATCTTCTTTTAAAGAATCTCAAAATCCGATTAAAGTCCTCGAACAAACTTTTAAGAATTATCGTTTCTGAATCCCAAGTCAAAGAGGAAACTTGAACACCTCATTGTTCACATGAAAAAATAACACTACTGCTCATTTAAGAGGGAAGGGGTTATCACACCCCAAACTGTTCTGTAAACTAAGAATTCGCCTTTTCTAAATGAGATGTACTGAGTATGACCTTAGAGGCTGTACTAATCACATCATTTTATGGAGGAAGACTGGAGACGAAATTTTTAAAGATGCGGGTATGGAAACAAACCACGTATGTCTTCCAGGTTTAACTACAGAAAAATCGACAGAAAAGATGTTTAATTATGCAATAATATACTCATGGTTAATTCATAATGTTATAAAATAAGTTCAATAGAATCTTGAAAATAATAAACATTTTATTCTGAGAATTGATGAAGAAATCTAATCTAAAACGTGAATGGGAATATCAAGATGCCCATAACTTGAATAACTATCCAACATACAACAGGTTTGCAATAAACAGATAATCTTTCCATGGGTAAGGAATTCTCAAATATCAACTAGTAATTATTACATCTGTATTAATTCAAAAAATTCATTTCTTATGTAACGGGTGAGTTGGTAATTTTCACATAAAAAGTTGAAAATAAGTTATATATTTGAAACTGTAAAATGGCAAATGTTTCAGTTTTTAAGATTGTTACTTGTTATGAATGATTTTAAAAAATCACTTCGTATAAATAAATTTTTGAAATAGAAAAATTACATTGAGACTAATTCGGATATTAAACAATATCTTTCTTTTAAATTCAGAACCTCAATTCATCAAAGAATTTTTTAGTAAATTTATCAGTGTCAGTTAACAGATAAGATAATTTATCCTGTATTTCGATCAGTAAAATATTACTAGAACCCAAACTTAGCAACGAAGAATTTTAACTTACATTTAGTGATGAGTACTTGTGAAATTTCACCGACAAACATTTAAACTTAATATAACAACATCTGTGATCGTAATCTTTAGTGGATAATTTTTCATCGTAAGTAACCGGAGTAGTCTCCCCAAAACTACCTCTCATGTTCTTTAATAAAGACATTTCCCTTCCTCCCTTCACATAAAATTTTTGACATTGAGCAGGTTTGTGAATGCCTTGCATGATATTAACTAATAATAGTTACGAATATTTTTGTTTGATGCGAAAGTAGCATTTTTACAGAAACACAAATGCCTTTACAAAAGTTTGTTTGAGTTCAAAAGTTGACAAAAGTCAAAACCAAGTTTGATTCATTTAAATGAATGTATATTTGAGTTACCCCGTTTAGTGCTCGTGAAAGCACAAATAGACAGAAAATCAATACCCTCGACAGATTTGATTAAAAATTCCTTATCTACACTTTAGATATTAAATTGCTGTTCAAAATTTTATTAATCTAACTTCCCATTTAACAGAAAACATGTAAACTCATATTCGGTCAGTCAGATAGACAGTCTTTCTTTACATGTATTTCGCTCGAAATATGAAAGAAATCTATAAATTCAGTGAAAATACCATGCACTAAATTTCATCCATCAACCTCAAAACGTTTTTGAGATATCTCAGGTAGACACATGGATGAGCAGATAAATAGAATGTCGAAAATGCAATTTTTGAACTTAGAAATTCGTCAAAATCTTAATTTAGAATTTTGCTATACTTACTCTATACACCGTAAACGAAAAGAGAAAATAAATAAAAATAAGATATATTTGAAAAACGCATGCATTGGAGAAAACTTTTAAGGAGGTACTTTGAATCTATCCCTTTTACGCATCAGATTTTTATTTTCTCATACGAAATATACAAAAAGTATTATAATCGTCCAAAAATTCGAAATGTTAGAAGCTATGTCGGATATCGTTATCAAATGTGACTCAGAAGGGCTTGAACAAATATCTTTGAAGTCTTAATTGATAATATTATGGCTTAGAAATGAATAGCAACATCGAAGAGCTGATGGATAACATAGCGAGAAATATCGAAGAGCATATGGAAAACAAAACAGAAGTTACGGATAAGATTTGAACAGAAGAAACGGAAATAAATGCATCCATATAGCAAAAACATTCTAGTGAAATAAGGTAAATAATGAAAGGAAATCATATTGCATTGCTCTTTAGGAAGCATCATCCTAATGAGGCAATAATATTATATGTCATTTTGCTAAATTTTGAAGCGTAGCTAAAGGCTCATGTTTTTAGACAATTTTCTTGTAAAAATATATGCATGATAAATAATAATTAAAATATTTATAAATGAGGGTTTTTTTTTTCAGATTGGAACATACTATCTTATTTTACCTGAATTTCTGTAGAAAAAAAATCTTTCGCTAAAGGAGTGTTTAGCTTTACGAATAAGATTAAGGAACGAATTGTGATCATTAAGTGATGTTTCCCTAAATATATTTATTGAATATTTATCAGAATTTCTGGGATATTTTATTAATTTTTTTCATGAAAATAATAAAAAATTAGTAAAAACATCAATTGTCTGTCTACATTATAAAGTAAACATGGAAAAAAAAAGTAATGTATTATTTCAACATTACAATCTGGTAATGAAATTTTTACTGCTACTGGATTTTACAACTTGAAACAATGAACATTGTTCAAATTCGGCATAACGCGACTTATATCATTTGCATTCAGTTTTTTGCTCAAGGAAATAGCAAAAGTATAAAAAAATTGAAGATCTAAAACATTAATCATTTTTTACATAAAATGATGCACAATAATTGATTTCTCGTCATAAAAATTTTCACTTGAAAAATATTTTTAAAAAGCATCTACGTACTTATTTTCCAAAGAACAACCTCTAATAAAACAAGTAATATATACACTGAAGTGACAAAAGTCATGGGATGACTGTTAATATCGTGTCGGTCCTCCTTTTGCCCGGCGAAGTGCAACAACTCGACGTGTCATGGAGTCCACAAGTCGTTGGAAGTCCTCTGCAGGAATATTGAGCCATGCTGTCTGTATAGACGTCCATAATTGTGAAAGTGTGGATGGTGCAGGAGTTTGGGCACGAACGGACCTTTCGATGATGTCCCATAAATGCTCAATGGGATTCATATCGGGCGATCTAGGTGGCCAGATCATGCGCTGGAATTGTCCGGAATGTTCTTCAAACCAATCGCGAACAGTTCTGGCCCGGTGACATGGCGCATTGTCATCCATAAAAATCCCATCGTTGTGTGGGTACGTGAAGTCCATGAATGGCTGCAAGTGATCTGCAAGCAGCTGAACATAACCATTTCCAGTCAATGATCGGTTCAGTTGCACCAGAGGACTGAGTCCATGCCATGTAAAAACAGCCCACACCATTATGCAGCCGCCACCAGCTTGAACAGTGCCTTGCTGACAGTTTGGGTCCATGGCTTCGTGGGGTCTGCGCCACACTCGAACTCTACCATCAGCTCGTAACAACTGAAATCGTGACTCATCTGAACACGCCACGGTTTTCCACTGGTCTAAAGACCAGTCGATATGCTCACGAGCCCAGGAGAGTCGCTGCAGGCGATGTCGTGCTGTCAGTAAAGGCACTCGAATCGGTCTTCTGCTATCATAGCCCAAGGAAGACAAATTTCGCCGCACAGTCCTATCAGACACGTCCCTCGTACGTCCCACATTGATTCCTGTAGTTATTTGACGAAGTGTTGCGTGTCTATTAACATTGACCATTCTACACAGACGTCGGCGGTCTCGGTCGTTAAGTGCAGGTGGTCGCCCACTGCGCTGTCCATGATGGGATGTGATGCCTGAAATTTCATACTCTCAGCACACTCTTGATACTGTGGATCTCGGAATGTTGAATTCACTAACGATATCCGCAATGGAATGACCCATGCGTCTAGCTCCAACTAACATTCCACGTTCAAAGTCTGTTAATTCTCGTCGTGCCGCCATAAATCATGAAAAACCTGTTCACACGAATAACTTGAACACAAATGAAAGCTCTAGAAAATGAACTGCGCATTTATACTTTTTCGCTGCGATACTACTGCCATCTGTATATTTGCATATTGCTATCCCATGACTTTTTTCACTTCAGTGTATATATACATATATAATTTTTTCTATTGAATTCCTACTTAGGTCAAGAAAGAAAACTTTTATTTTAGTTACTTTTTATTAAATAATTATCAAAAAAAATTATTGATTTTCGTAACAATTAGAGGCGCATTCTTCACCCTAACGTGAAAAATACTAAAATCCTTGCATTTTACCGATTGAGTTACTGCCTGTTGATTTCAATCTTTATTACTAACAACTAAAACTCTATTTAAAGTATTTACTCTAAAAAAATCTAAATTAGAGAAAAAAATTTAACAGAAAATTAGAAGTATGTTTTCATATTCACTACGATATGTATTTCCTCTCTTAAATCCCTGAGATATAACTGAAAAGGATAAATCAAGGAATTAGCATTGCTACCTTGTATAATACATTTCAATTCTACATTGGAAATTTTCGAAAACAAATAGAAAACATTGGGTGCATTCACCTCGTAACTTTCTCGGATTCTCTCTAATATGTATAATTAACTTCATGCAAAATGCGAATCACAGAATATTCCGTTAGAAAGCGTACTTAGACGTTCGGCAGAAAAAGCGTATCTGTCACGGTTATAATATTAATACTCATGTGCTAGAAAATCAAAGGTTTGTTTTGAATGATTTTATTGGACAAATAACAACTTTCCTCTCAAAATTTAATAGAGGCCTCTATAGCCTTCTGCAAAAGTCTCGGCTTCGATACCCGATTCCAACGAAGATTCGTCGTGCACGCCAATACACACTAAATCCATCTAGGCCAAATGTCCTCCCACTGATGTAATTCGAAAGTTTGGAGAACTGGGGTGGTGCCAGCTTAGGTGTCGCCTTCGTCATGTAACTGCTGTTTAAAATCACGAAGTCCATCCCGAAACAGCTCTTGTGTTGCTTTAAAGCAGGGTGTTAATATAACCGAACTAAACTCGCCACAAATCAATAATGAAAAATGCGTAATTAAGGCAACAATTTCTGAAAATTTAATCAAAGCATAAACATTTTGAATGGATTTTTCCAAAGACTCTTACTTGCTCATATTCCAAATCCGCAAAATATCAATCCAATATACCAGTGGTGGGGAAACTTTTTTTAAGACGGGCCATTTGTAATAAATAGACGATCGTAGCGGGCCAAAGAATAATGCTTAATCGTTAAGAAATTTATGTGTTCTATAAACATATATATATATTATTACATACACTTATTATTTTAATAGTAAAAAAGCAAAAGGTAAGAAAATTATAAGCACAAAATATAAAATGAATTTAGTGTAGCTCTTGATGTTAAGTATTATCACTTTATTTTCTGGTGTCATTACTGGTTGATGGTGCATGAGAAAAATGAAATTGAGACTGTTTTATCAAAATTTCATCATAGTCCGGTTACAATTGCGAAGCAGAAATTCTTAAAACTGATGAAAGGTGCTCATCTGTAATTCTGTTTTTTAAAGAAGTTTTAATAAGCTCCATTGTTGAAAAGATTTGTTCGCATTATAAGATGAGCCGAACATTGTCATTATCTTCATTGCATGAGTAATTAGATTTGGGAAGTTATCTTGACTTAAATTTTTATAAAATTCTAGTAATGGCACTGTATGAAAAGTTTGTTTCAGGAGAGTATTACAGTTCAGTTCTATTAACTCAAGTTGAAATTTTGCAACTTCTTCGTAATTAACATTGAATGGGGTCGCAAAAATACTAAACTCTGGTTCCATTTTTCTAAAGTCCTGAAATCCCCTTTCAAATTCTGAAGATAGTTTTCTAAAATTAATTTCGTATTTTTTAATATTATTGTTTGATATAGTGAATTTTAAAGATTGTATTCTTGGAAAATTCTCACAGCGATATGTACAGCGAAGACGAACGCATATCAGCACTAGACAGTAGACAGTAACCCACAAGTAGAGATTCGTTAGCGACAACGTTCATAGCACACAAAGCGGCCAGACAGAATTCAGTAGGAGCATCATCGGAGCTTCGCTCTACGATCTCTCCAGACGGATGAAACTTCTTTGTGCCTCTGTATAATCTATACTTATAATAAAGCTCAATGTGTGTGTGTGTGTGTGTGTGTGTGTGTGTGTGTGTGTGTGTGTGT
>JAPMOQ010050981.1:1021537-1048387 GCA_026543055.1 Argiope trifasciata
TGTGTGTGTGTGTGTGTGTGTGTGTGTGTGTGTGTGTGTGTGTGTGTTGGCGCTCTACAGGCCAAACCGTTGGACCTACACCTACCAAATTTGGTACATGTATACCTTGGAAGTTGGGAATGTGCACCTCGGAGCCCTTTTTTCGAATTTTTAATTAGAATTTGAATTAATTAAAACTTAAGCGAAATTTGAACGTTTTTCCGCTATAACTTCTGAAAATATTATCGCACAGACATGATTTTTACATCAATTTAAAGATAAAAAAAATTAGCTTTCTAATAGTATCAGTGTTTTAATGTGTAACTAAAGCTTCTTATTTTAACGAATTTTTAAAGAAATATTTTGACCATGTTTTTTTAAGCACGTGACTGGATAAAATAAAATAAAACAATGCCGGAAGTTCAATATAAAAAAACAACTATCATCGCAAATCAAATCTGAAGATATGCAACTTTTAGCACGTGACCGGATAAAATAAAAGAAACAAAATGTGATATTTTCTAAAAAAATAAATGCAAAGCAAAGGTTTCTATGATCGTTTGCAATATCTATATCATTCATTCCATAAATTATCTTTATTTATTGTAAACCTGATTGAATTTAGACAGGATATGCATTGAAATCCCGACTTAATGGCATATTTCTATAATAGTTTGCAATATCTGTATCATTAATTCAATACTTTTGTCCCTTTTTCGCTTTCTTTAAAAAACATATTTAACATTTTGGCAATATCACCGAAAAAAACATTTTTAATATTTTGGAAGCATAACCGATAAATTATTAGAGCATTAAACTCAAAAAGTTTTTCGAATAAAGTTACCGACTCTTTAACTACTAATAACTGAATCTTTTAACTTTAACTATTTCTTAAATTTTGGCTAATGAATATGGGATTTAATTGAAAATTTTAGAACGCATTACTCATGGCGAACCAGCTGGTCGCCAAAGGCGGCTAGTTGCTGAATAATTGCCACAAGACTGGCTACAGGACTCGACGCTGCTTCTGCAATAGACAAGGCACACAGCTTAGTTCAGCACCTCCTTCAGATTCCGCCGTTGCTTCGCTATCCTCTCAAAAGACTCGTTATTTCTCGTCAATTCAGAAGACTAATCACCACCATCCAATTCAAGGCTACTCACGGCTAATGACATGTTTACCTTAATGCCTAGTCCTATCAAAACGGGGCTTAATCTCCGGTAGATGAAAAGACTTTGATTAAACCTGTCTTTCAATAACTAACGTGGTCATCTTCGAAAAAAACTGATACTGTTAACATAGCAAGAACGCCAAGGCACAAATGAAGCGAGAACTGAAAACTCTGAGATGGTCGGGGGTGAGGATAAAGAGTTGTCCAGTCAGAGTGAGCATGATCAGGCAGTGTTCTTAGTTGTGCCAATCAGGATATAGATACTTGAAGGTGGGTGGAAGGACTTGAGATAGTTATTCTATCAGTGCATTGAAAATTATGTTTCTTTTCTTCAGAGTTTTTAGTTTTCCTTGCTAATTTAGCAGCCTTGAAAAGTCTTGGGAATTCTTTAAGCAAACTTTTAATTTCTTTAAGGGCTTCAAGCGCATCTTTCATATCATTAATTTCAGCGACTGTATTTACATCCAGAATTGGGTTAGATATTGCTTCTTGAAGAGGGAGTCGGTGGTTTCTGAAATATTACGAGAACTTGGGATGGTTAATGTTGCGCTGTTGAGCAGATTTCTTGGCAATTTCGCCATTCGTGGGGCGTATAGATCTGTAAATCAGTTTAGGAAATTTTCAGCAACCTTTCCAAGCTGCAAGATATCTTTCGTTAAAAACAGGATCAAGAATCGTTTCTTTCATTTCACGCTCTTTTACTGGATAGGAACCCCCACACTTTATGCATTTAGGGGTCATTCTTGTTGAAAGTCGTTGAACGTGTTATTCATGGGGAGTTTAGTTTTGTCTTCACTGCACTTTGGACTTTTAGCAGTTTTCTTGGCCAGACAACTGTAAATCCGTCATTAGCAATCGGATTCAGGACTAATCTCAGCTCGAGAATGCCGGCCTTTTATAGTTCCCGGGAGGTGGGGCATGAAGCTTCTGGGCCAATCAAGGTGTCTCTGAATGTATTTCGGTTCATAATAGATAGATCAGCAAAATTCTCGCAGTTTTGAGTAATTTCCCTTTTATAGTCAAAGTTGCCAAATTCATCTCCAAATACTTGCCAAGCTCTGGGATTTTTAATACCACACCCGGACACCGTCCAGTACAGATTACTATAAAACGGTCTTTCTTATGATGACATTAGGGGAAAGCAAAATTACAGGTTCGTAACAATGTATA
The DNA here is from genome assembly GCA_026543055.1 of Argiope trifasciata. Classification (NCBI taxonomy): domain Eukaryota; kingdom Metazoa; phylum Arthropoda; class Arachnida; order Araneae; family Araneidae; genus Argiope; species Argiope trifasciata. The sequence continues at coordinate 1,023,859 of JAPMOQ010050981.1, forward strand.
TTTATGTTTATAATGATAGATTTTTTAAACTTTCGTTTCCAATCTTTCTAGGTAGCATACAAATTTTTTTAGCTCGACCGATTTTGAAATGAAAAAAAAACCCATCGTTTTTCTAAATATCGACGCATCCATGATCTGATGGTCCCGTAATTGTTTCAAACCGGTTTGAACTAGTTATGACTTAATTTAATTAAGACAAAATTAATTAATTACTTAAATTAATTAAGACAATTTGTAAGAATTCAGAGAATGAATTATTTGTAAATGAAGTTGTAACTTTTGCTGGTGATAAATCTCCAAATCTGATGGAATTCTGCATTCTTTTCTAATAACCCTAAAAGGTTTTTTTAAAAAAAATAATGTCTCAAAAGCGATAAATTGCCAGTTTGTTGTCTACGTGTTTTGAGGCTTCCAAAAACCTCAAACCATGTTCTCACATGACAAAAAAAAATGAAAACAAAAGAGAAATACCGAAAGCACGAAAGCAAATTTTTGATAAGAGCCGGAAAATATAATCAGTTATCCACACTTCAAATCCAGAATTTTAACTGTGGTATTTCTACATTAAAAGGGAGGAAATATTGATTTTCATCTTCAAATTGAGTCTATCGATCGTGTGAGTGATGATGGTTTACGGATGACTAGCTCTTACCTGCACTTCGCTGTTGTTAATTTTTTTATTATAATTTGTCTTCTTTTTCTTTATCCGTCCCCCCCCCCCTGCTGATCTATTTTTTGTTTGTTTGTTTGTTTGATTCTTCATTTTCCAATTATCATTAAATTCTCAGAACAATAAAGTAAATAAAAATTATTATGTAAACTTTTCAGTGCTGAAAAAATAATAATCTAATAAATTAGATTTTCTAAAAAACGAAAATGCTACCTTAAAAAATAATTTCAGAGATTACTAAACTTATGTAGCCGAAATAGACGAACCAACAACGCAGTTTTTGATTAAATAAATAATTTTAGCTGTATCAAGAAAAGCAGAATCTAATTCTTTTACTTTTTTTTTTTCAACAGGTGCATTCTTTGAATCATTTAATAAGAAAAAGTAACATATTCTTTGCTGCTTCTATTTCTTTTAGCTGTAAATCCGCCATTTCTGTTTGTCATTGCGTATGCTACATTAATTTTATCACTCTATGCATTCTTGAAGTTTGAACTCGGAATCATTGGGCCTGCAGCCGCGTAACATAACCACTAGACAAAAGTTTACACTCGTGTCCCAAGCTTGTTATCTGGCTTATGAACTTACCACCACAACTCTATTTTACTACATTTCATCTGGTCGTCGAGTAATCTGAATTTATCTCATTGTTTAATGTTAACATCCTCTCCTTTTATCTTCCCTCCCATCTTTATTTTGACGAATTAACCCATCTTAACGCATGCGCAAAAACGAAGAGGGTTTAAGAATCCTTTGTCAAACAATAGTTTTAACATATGTCTAAAAATATCAGTACTGTTATTTCAATAAGAACATTTATAATCTTAAAAAATAATTAGCTGATTCTAAAATAAGATACTAAATTTGTTACCATCAGTTTTAAACCTCAATAACGGTTTAAATTACTGCATAATTTTGCAGCAAATACTTCTGAGCACAGAAAAAGAAATCTTTCCTTGTGCTTCTGAGCACGCTATAGCGCAGCCAGTCAATTCCTAATCCTATTGGTTGCTCACAATTTCGATTTGAACAACATTTAGCCAATTACGTATATTTCTCTCATAACTGTATGTCATTTCAAATAAAATGGCAGGTCGGCATGCATGGAAACATCACGAAATATTGACATTGATAGGTATTTGGGAAGAAAAATACTTCTTGCTTAGTAGCCAAATCAAAACCTGCCCTATATACGAAGAAATTAAAAAAGCTCTGGCTGCTCGAGGTATTCATAAATCTTTCCGTCAGATAGTTTTGCAAATCTGCAACATGACATATAGATACAGGTAAGTATTTCTAAGTTTCCTCATTAGAACTCATTTGAATATTCTATAACTGTAATTGAAATTTAGATAAATAGCTCTGCATTTAAATTATTCTTTTTCGATGGCTATACGGAAGTCATAAAATTAATGTATTTTAATATACTACAAGCAAATGCATTTTAAATCGGAAAATATTACTGCAAAGGGTTTCACATACCTTAGTAAATTAAAATGATGTTAGTTTACTAATTATCTGAATGAATAACATCACATAGTAACCTTTCGTATGTTAAACATAGCTGCATTCAATACAATTAAAGTACTTTTCATTTTATGATCAGTGTTAATATAGGGAATCTATAATAATGCCATGCTTCTTATTTTTCTTTCTTTAAAAGTATTGTTTTGCTTCAAAATGCAATTAAATTAATATTTATTTTATTTCTAAATATTATTCTTTGTAACAATATTTACAGAATCCATAATTTTGTTGATATAATTTTATTGAAAATTAAATAATTTAAGTAGATACTAATAAGTGCATTATTTAATTAAGTAAATGATAGTTAAAATCATTAAATAAAATAAAGGACTATTTAATTTGTAAAATATCTTCTTAAAAGCAATGAGTGAATGTTAAAATAATTCTATTTCACAATGTAGTTGTTGAAATAACATTAAACAAAAAAGAATTGCCAAATATTTTAAATATTAAATATATGACCAAGGCTATTTAATTATGATATTTTAAATGACAAAATAAGGTGAAATGTTTTACTTAAAACAAATAATTTGTAAATAACCTAAATGTATACAAATTATGATACATCTGTAATTAAAAGTCTGAAAATTTTTTTTCGTTTGTTTCTTCCTATATTCTGTAGGCAGTTTCGAATTTGTTTTCGTTTTTGCACTTTTTCGTCAATTATATTATTTCATTGACAGAAGTGAAAATAATACCAATACCCTTAATTGTTTATTTCGGAGTTGCATTTCGCATTATTTTAGAATCTTGGCATTTTATAAATCACGTACTATCTACTAAGTATAATCTCAAAGGGGAAAAAGGAATAATTTAGCCCTATACTCGAGTCAATCATCACATAAAAAAACTATTAATATCGTTTGAAAGGCAGTAATGTATACCAAAATATGTTGTGCCTAAAATGCTTATAATTGGTTGTATACATAGTTAAAATTATACAAACTTTGAAATTCCAAGTGGCAATACCGTTTTTTGACGTTAATAGATTCCTCATGAAACGGAGTAGAAATTTTGGTTAATGTACTACGACTTCATTGCGCATTTTGATATTTTCTGCAAAGGATCTGGCTCCATAATTAAATGTATAAGATAAAAGTATTTTTCGAATGTCGGTAATTATATTTTTTTGACAAATTAAAGGTCTTATTAAGGTTACAATAAGTTTTATTTAAATCATAACATTATTTTCTGTGAAAATTTCTGACAGAAGTTTGAGTTTTTTTCTACAAATTTCAAGAGCACTGAAATTTCTTGCACTTTCGTTTTAAAGGTGTATTTTCCTGTATTATTATTTCGCTCAAAGCACGAAAATGAAAAAGTTTTGATGTGAGAAATAAAAAATGAATGTATTTATTATTTCAAAGAAATATAAATCTTAATGATGAATTTAATATTTTATTGAGAGGGAGAAAAATTAAGAGAATTTTATTCTTTATAAGTTTTAATCCTGCATTTTCTTATTCAATAGGCCAACTGATACATCCAGCGCTATTCGGGACAAAAAGATTATAACATCTTATATCTTTAAAATAAAAAATATATATTACAAAATACCTAAACTTAGAGAAGATTTATAGTAACAGTTCTGTGAAATTTGGCTATAATTTTCAATAGCTGATCTGTTAGTTTTCTGAAGATTTTGGATATATTTATTAACTAATAATCTATGAATTTTAGGATTACTTTGAATAGATTTTTAAACGCTTTTTCTGTTGGTTTCGAGATTTTTCTTCCCATACATTGATAATTTCTACCACCATAAGCTAAGATTAATACCACAATAAAAGCGTATTGAAATAAATATCTTTTCAATCAATATTAATATTTAGACTAAGAGAAACAGAATTATCTTAAAATAATGAATAAAACTATCGTATATAATACTTTTAAACGCTCAGGAACAATAGCATTTATTAAAATTCTAGTGCATTTGAGATAAAAAAAAACATTTCTGTGGAATAACAGGAAATAGCAGCTAATCATTTTTTATTTAGAAAAAACAAAAATGTATTGACGAAGATATTTATCATATAAAAATAATATTATAGCCAAAGAAATCATAGGAGAAATAAAACCCGCAATAATTTTTGCTTCGTATGAAAAGAAAAAAAAAGTGAAAGTGATAGGGTAAAAACCAGAAATATATAATTCCTGTTGTTTTATCTAAAATTAGACTCTTGATTGAAAGTATAAAAAAAATTATGTTTTATTCATTATTCACGTATAAAAAATTATTTTTTATACAAGTATAAAAAAAACTCTAAATAAAGGGGCAAATGTATAAAAAAAACTGCTCTGTAAAAATATGTTCATCGTTCCGAAGAATTTTGTTAGTCATTTTCATGCTGAAGAAACTTGTTTAGTATATATACATCAAGATAACACTTAAGTAGATAGAGTGATAAAAAAAGTAGATAAAAAAGTAATCATTTGATTAAATTACAAATAAAATTCTCCTTTGCAGCAAATGTTTAATACTATTTGGTATCTATATTTCGCTGCTCAAAGATAAATTTTTGACTGAACAACGGGGAGCTACAATCAAGTTCATTAAAAAAATTAGACTCATTTAAACAAATATATAATCAAAAAAAGCTTCTCTGCATTACAAATTATTCAGATTAAAATGCGAACATAAATTGAAAAATTAAAATCCTTAATTAATCGGCAAAATTAAAAATAAAAATTGATTTATAGTATACTAGCTATTACCCGCGATTTCAAGTGGAAATTTTGATGTATATGTATGAAAACTGGCGGTCTGATCAGCAGTCGGCAGTGGCTGTCTAAATCGTCTGCGAGCAAAACGACTAAGCCCCCCATCACAGCCAAGTCACCTCAGATGTCCTACAGGCTGTGGTTTAATGCCTAGATACTCTCTCGTCCCTTACTATTAACTTGCACTGATACAAAAGGATTCCATGGCCATTGTTTTTGGAGATGTTGCATGTTGAGGTATACTCGCTTGCAAAATTAAGCGGCTATTTGAAAACGGAATGTGCAGTCAGGCCACCGTTAAGAAAAGTTGTAGCAATGTCAGCGGAAGCTACAGCCAGAGCTATATTGCGGCGCTTGCGGAGATGGGCTAGTAGGAGATTCAGCACAAACGTCTTATCCGTACTCCCTGGTTCGTCGAGAAAGAATCGTTTCATAGATTTGAAGCCGCAGGGAAGTGTGGTGATATCTTAATAAGACAGATAACATCTACGGGACATGATCATGCTTTTGCCCTGTGGTTATGTTATCGGCCTTCAGATCCCGGGTTCTATTCCGCAAGTCAAAGTTCCCCGCAACCAAAGTCAAAACTCACTTGACGCAACAATTCACGCACTCTCGCCATAACGCTTGGAGTGACTAAAAAGTTCTCCGCTCGGCAAACAAAGATAGGTATGGTGCATTAGGTACAACAGCTACACACAGTAACCACTCACTCAACAAACCAATTCATCCCCACTCAACAACAACGCATATCGTTCACCTGCTCACTGGAGGGTGAGTCTGTTGGGATATCTTAATAAGACAGATAACATCTACGGGACATGAGCATGCTTTTGCCCGGTGGTTATGTTATTGGCCTTCAGACCCAAAGGTCCGGGGTTCTATTCTGAGCCAACATCACCTTTCCTCAGAAGTAATAGTAATGTAATTTCATTGATCTGTGCTTCTAAAACAGAAGTGTCGTAATTTAGCTGATTCATAACTTGTCATTCTTCTCTTGTAATACTCCCAGTGGGGGTTGGCCGAAATCAATGAGAAATTTTCATATATGGAAGACATTTTATCCTCAATCTATACCAAAGCTGTGTGAATGATTAGGTCATTGTGAGTGCCATATCTTTTGATAAAGCGTCCTTGCATTTATTCCACAGCTGGAGGGGTTTTGATTCTCCGAAAGTGCTCACTAAAATTGCAGACAAATCTTCTAGCTACTTTCATAGCTACAGTTTTATTACTTCTCTTCGAAAGATTAGATTTGCATTTTCTGGATTATGACAAATTAAAAAAATTAAAACTAACCTAAAAGCGGTACATTTAAAAGTATAAGCATATACGAAAAATTTATAACTAATATGAAAAAAATTAAATAACAAAAACACACAACTATCCTAAAAACAATTTATTTATGTTGTATAACTGAAGTAAAACAAAACAGCAAATAAAGTCCGTGCTTCTTTAAAATCACGTCAAATCTATTTTATTTATCTATCCTTAGTAACAACAGTATAATACACATAATTTTTTAACTTTAATTAAATTAAAACACAATTGTCAACAATCACGTGTGAACTTTCAACGCCAGTTCGGATAACGCAAAGCAGATTAGAAATTTTTTATTTCCTTTATTCTGTTTTATTTGTATTTAAAGTACTTCAGAATGAATCCGGAAGATCAATTAGTTAACAACGTTTGATTTTAAATGCATCAAACAATAAGAGAATATACAGAATCACTTGAAATAATCAGTCGAAATCATGATAAGCCTAACCTGATTACTGTTGGGGCGAAAATTGAAGCCATACTCATCTTTGGCGGGATTTGGCCTCAGCCTTTAGGTGCGAAAGTTAGTTTTTAATTAATAAACAATTAACCACTCAATTAACTGGAATTAAAAAGTAGCCTTTGTTCTATTCCAGGTTATAATCTACCTTAGAGCTAAATTTCATCCGATTCCGTTGTGCCTTTCTGGCTTGATTGAATAACAAACATCCATCCAAACATCCAAACTTTCCCATTTATAATATTAGTATAGATTGGGATACTCATTATTCTTATAATAGATAATCTTATAGCACCAGTAATACAAAAGAATAATTTTTAATACTACATTTGCTTGAAGTTTATTATTTCCTTACATTGTAATATAATAACTGAAAGCTTTTATGTGCAAATAAGAAAGTAATTAATTATGACTGAATTTTTAGAATCTCTTTATTTTAATAACTTTTTTCATGTGTACATTAAAAATAGATGAAAAATATTTCCCAAAGTTACTAAAATAAATAAAATGAATCCTTAATATATTGATTAAATTAAAAATTCGTTGAATTACAAAATTGTAAAATGATCAATTAATCAAAGATAGGGTCCCATAGTGCGAGGAGAAAGCACTGGCCAAGGTGTTAGTCGGACCCAATTTTTTTAATTTCTCTTTTATTGCTGATGGATTGAAAAAGTCTATTTTTACTCGTTGCGATTCGTAAGAGTAAGCGAAATGTATAGTGGATTGTCGAAATAAAATTCGAATAGTTTACAAAATGCTTATTTAAACATTTTTTAAAAATTTATATCATTTATTTTTAAATTGACTAAGAAGTTTAAAGTAATTTATCTTAGTCCCATACAGATTTTGAACACCGTAAATTGTCCTGAAAATTTGTGACTACGGATTTTTAATATTCACAAATATTCAAGACAATCTATATGGAGTAAAGAATCTGTATGGGATTAGAAGAAATTATTTTATACTTTTCAATTTGTTTAAAAAATATAGTATACTAAAATTGTTCTAAATAATTATTTTCTTTTCTTAAATGCGAAAATTTTCAATTGATTTTAATTACCCGATGAGTTATACAAAATTTGCACCGAATAGACAAGAAAGCTAAATATTTCATCGTTATTTAATTATTATTACATAGCTAGTTATGAATATGTTTAAGATTTCATATCTCTAACTTATCGGAAAGTTGGTTTAAATGGATTGAAAATTGTGTACCGAACGGACAAACAAAGAGAGTTAATAAAACGTGTTAAAAAAGGCATGTTTGATGCAGACTGCTTAAACTTTCAAAAACTAAAGTGATATAAAAAAGAGCATCAATGATAGATTAATAATTGAAAAATTAGAGTAAATTGGTATATAAAAACATCTAAATCTTCTCTAATTTACAGGGATTATCATTTTTGGATTTAAAAAAATTCACATATAAAAGAAAATATGTTCATGTGGTATATATGTGTTGACGCTCTACAGATCAAACTATTTGGCCTAGAATTGCCATTGTATATGAAAATGTACCTTCGAGAGTGAGAATGTGATTTTTGAATAATTCTTTGTCATTAAAAGTTAAGCAGGATTTTGATATCTTTCCTTATAACTTCATTAAATATATTGCTCAAAAGTGATTTTTTGATTATTTTTAAATACAAAGAAAATATATTTAAAAGTATCTCAATATAATTATTGCTCCTGTTTATTTATTTATTCATTTATTTTTAAGAATGCTTTTTTGCGTAATTTATAATGCATTTCACCTTTGCTATAAAATTTCCTTTTCATTATGTCATCCCATATTTAATGGGTGAAGTATTAAATAGAAGTTTTTAGTTTTCTCACATTGTTTATTATTATTATCTTCACCGTTTACATGAAGAATTAAAAAGTGAAGTTACAGTCTCGCGAAAGTAGGCGTGCATTTAAAAGGTAGAGATTATCACGGTCAATATGTTTTTAAGGACACTATGATATTATGGAACAAGATTTAATTTAGAAGGCTCGTTCACTCTATAATCAGAACAATCGTAAAGCTATAAAAAAAACTCAACTTCAAAATTTATGATAATTTGATGCATAAAAGTATCCTCATGAGTGAATCATGAATATTATGTTAAGTAAAACACCTTTAACTAAAATTACACCATAATTTTGCAAAATTTATTTTGAAACATATACAATACAAAATGTTGTTTAAGTGTTCTATAAACTGTTTCCTGCAAATAAGCTTTTGGAAATATAGCTTCATATCCTATCCTCGCGATAGTATTATATTCTTGCTTTTGTAATCTTTCTGATTCTAATTTTATTTCTGGAGAAGAAATTTCTTAATACAAAAGTAATATATATTTTCTAAAAACAGCAATACAAAATATGATTCACTTAATAAGTATTTGTATCAAACTTCTTTGAAAATACATTCTTATCAAAAAAAAATTAAGAATATGATTTATAGGTTCAATTCGCAATTTAAGATGATTAATTACATTTACAATGTTATTAAATCAATAAAAATGTTCTTGCAGGAAAATGAAGTCTGAAAATAATCGAAGACTAAACTGGATTTACTTCAAGCGCCTCGATAAATTTTTGGGAAAAGCAGCAAGTAATCCTGTTAAAAATGAAATCGCCAATGAAAGTAATAAGTCTGAAGAAGTTACAACGCTAGTTGAGATCAACACTGCAACTATTACAAAGTCAAAATCCGCTGGTACAAATTGATAATATTCAGCAGAGCCTCCAAGAGCTAAATTCTGCTCAAGTATTACTGAATGAGAATCCAGCTGTCGTTTTGGTTGATCATCCTCAAACTGAATTGCTTAATGTTCTGAAACATTCTTTGTCTATTCAAGAAAAAAGTGTTGACTTAATACAGCGCGTACTGGATAATTCTACAAAATCCAGTAATTGAAATACCGAAAGAGAATAAAAAATATTTTTTAAAAAATAGGAGTTGTTCACTTGTTGTAATCAAATATCAGTAATTATTATTCACCAGACTAGAAACTTCTAGAATACAAATTATTAGTTTTCTAGTTAAAGTAGAAACGTATTTTTTTAAATATAGCGTATTCGTGCAATATTTAATTATTCAATAATAGTATATTTATACATTACTATTATCCTCTTAAGGCTATATTATCGATAGGCTGTGTTTCAATCGGTAATTTTGAAGCTAATGGTAATTTTTACGCCAGCAGCTTTATCAGTTGATGCTCTGAAATTGTAGTAACAACTTTATTATCCAGAACACTGTAGAAACAGAAATATTTGAATTAATCTTAATATGGTGAGAATTTTTAAAAATATATGTATATTGGTGCCCGTATTGAACTTCAGTATCTTTTTTAAAACGTATTCTTCACTAGCTATTACCCGCTACTCTGTTCGCGGGAAGTTTTGATATATATGTTCGAAAAACTATCAAATAATGACAAAAATGATATCTTTAAAAGTATAAGCATATACGAAAAACATGTAACATAAATATAATTTAATAACAAAAACACACAACTAACGTAAAAACAATTTATCTACATTGTATATCGAAAATAAAACAAAACAGTAAATCAAGTCCAATAAAATCAATTTTATTTATTGATCGAGATTGAAATAGCTACAATTGTATTATGCACATAATTTTTAAGCTTTTAATTTCAATGAAAACACAATTGTCAACAATCACGCGAGAACTTTCAATGTTAGTTGGCGTAACGCACATATCTGACTTTCTTACGCCAGTTGGGAAAACGCAGATTAGAAATTTTTTTATTTCCTTTATTCTGTTCTCTTTTAATTTATAAGTACTTCAGAATGAATTCGAAAGATCGGTTCATTAACAGCATTTGATTTTAAATACATGAAACACAAATCAAATAAATAGAATCCTTTGAAATAATCGACCGAAATTCTTGTAAGCTTAACCTAAACTCTGTTGGGAAAAAAAACTGGAGCCTTACTCATATTTGGCGAGATTTGGCCTCAGCTTTTTGGCACGAAAGTTAGTTTTTAATTAATAAAAAATTAATCACTCAATTAACCGGAATAAAAAGTAGCCTATGTTCTATTCCTGACTATAATCTATCATTGTGCTAAATTTCACCCAATTCCGTTCAGCCTTTCTGACGTGATTGAGTAAAAAACATCCATCCAAACTTTCACATTTATATATTAGTATAGATTTTGAAAAGCTCTCTATCAAGAAAATTGGTTAGCAATCCATATTTAAAGATTAAACATTAATGAGAAAGATCTTGACGCAAGTAATTTTTTTTATATTATTATCATTTATGAATTTGATCCTTTGCTCTGTAATATAATTACAAAGATTAGCGTGATGTAAAATGTAGCATAAAAGGAAGCAGTAAGATTACGAAAATATTGTTACGAACCTGTGGTTTTGCTTTCCTGCTCTAATACTTAAGGAAGACAGATTTACAGTAATTTGTATTGAATAGTGAATGGGTGTGAAGTCAGCGGTCCAAGGACTTGGCGACTATTTGGCTACGACTTTGATGACAAAGTGGATAATACCCGAAATATCGAGAATTTTCCCGATCCGTCCATTAGGAGCCGAGATACATCAAGAATGATCCTGATTGGTCCAGAAGGATTTTAGCCCCGCCTTCCGTCACTATGTAAGGCAGTCAGTCTGCGATGTTGAAAAGAGAAGACCAGAAGCACTGCGGCGTTGAATCGAGAAGACCTGAACTGAGAGGTCTTGGAAGCTGAACGAAGTACAGTGGTAGTCGACCGAATATACCTAAATAGAGAAGTATTGAACTGAGGACTGCTTTATCGCTGTTTGCTTATTCTGAGGACGCCTGTGTCATGTATCGTAGCCCGTTGTGTCGTCGTCGGGAACGGAGCTGTCCTGAACTGAGGAGTAGTCCCATTGTGCGAAGTAGTGAGTCGGCATCAAAGGCATGAAGAGACAGAGGAGTAGTTTCAGCCTGTTCGGGACTGACCTACGTGATTGTAGAAAAGAATCCCTTAAAGCAGCATTTCTCAATATTTTAGTATTCACGGCCCAATTTTCAATCATAATTTTCATCGCCCCCCCCCCTTCCCTACCACATACAATAAAATGTATACAATAATAATGTATTTTGGAGCGAAACCTACACTAAAACTTTAATTTTAAACTTTACAAATTACCAAGAATACGGAAATTTATTGAGATTTTGCAACACCGATCCTCAGCATAGAAAGAACAAGAATCCTATGCCTTTTTATTGCTCTTGCGTCCCGCCATGTCGGGCATTCTCACGGTTTCGCGAGAAGTTTCGATTTGTCTAATCAGCTTAAAAGTTAAGATAGGAGCGTACGCAGATGTGAACAAATGTTTTCTCATAGGGTGAAGGAGAAAGTTCTTTGACACCAATTTCAATTCCAGACAATCTCATTCGAGTCGATCCTTCTATCGCTATTGAATCTATTCTGAATGTGTACGTTATATATATTTTCATGTAATTGCAATCCACCGTATTAAATATTCACGGCAGCAGACTTATGCAGAATCGTGGATAAATTATTAAGTGTGCGTAAGCCAGCATTAGACGATAGACAAGCATCAACAAGTACACAGACGAGAGTGGTTCCGAAAATAAATTCAAAAAAATATTCTCCAGAATACTTAAATTTTGGGTTCATTAGTACTGAAGTAAGTGAAGAAGAAAGGCCCCTGTGTATCATTTGCTCAAAAATATTGGCGGCGGACAGCAGGAAACCTAATAAATTTAAACGACATTTGGAAACGCTTCATAGTGAGTATGTAAACACACCCAGAGAATTCTTCGAATTAAAATTAAAATCATATGAAAAGCAGGCAATTGAGATTGTAGGATTTATGTTTGGAGATAATTTTGCAAAACAATTGCAGTCTATACCTCTTTCAAATGATACTGTTGCCCATCGAATTGTTGATATAGCTGAAGATGTAGAGTGTCAGCTTTTGTCGAAGTTAGGTGACAAATTGTTTTCAATACAAATCGATGAGGCAACAGATAGTAATAAAGATGCTCATTTCATTGCCTATGTTGGATTTTGTGATGATTTGTCAGTAGTAGAATTACTTTTCTTCAAATCAATAGAACTCAAAGCAACAGCACTCAAATTATTTGTTATCTTAAATGATTTTATGAACCAGGCAAACATAGAATGGAAAAATTGAGTCGGAATATGCACCAATGGTGCTCGTTCTATGTACGGAATATTACAAAGTATTCAAGCACTTGTGAAACAAGAATCACCACAGTGCGTCTGGACACATTGCATGATCCACAGAGAAGCTTTGGCTTCCAAAGAAATGAGTCCTGATTTGAATATTGTGTTAACTACGGTTGTAACCGTAGTAAATTATATAAAAATGAGACCCCTGAAATCAAGAATCTTTTCCGCATTTTGTAAAGACATAGGTGCAGTACATTCAGCGTTACTATTTTATTGCGAGGCAAGATGGTTATCACGAGGGAAATTTTTGCAACTTGTTTATGAATTAAGAGAAGAAATCGCCGTTTTCCTAGAAGAGGAAAACAGATCGGAAGCTGAGAATTTTCGTGATGGTTTATTTGTGATGAAATTGAGCTACATTGTCGACATATTCGAGAAATTAAATAACTTGAATCTTCAACTGCAAGGAGCAAATACACATATATTGGATATGAGTGATATAGTTAATGCTTTTTGTAGGTAATTGGAATTGTGGAGCAGAAATTTAAAGCAAGAAAACTTAACAATGTTTGCAAATTCGACTGATTGTATTAAAACTTACAAGGCTGAAGAACAACATGTAAAAGTTGTTTTTGTAACCATTGAAAATCATTTAGCAATGGTAGCAAAGAATTTTAAAAAGTACTTTTTTGCTGATGACAAACTGATATCAAGTTACAAGTGGATGAGAGATCCATTTCAAAATACTCCAGATGGAATCTCAATTGAAGAGGAAGAAACCTTCATAGACTTCACGGAAAGCAGCGAAACCAAAATACAATTTAGTAATAAATCACTCTTTGTATTTTGTTCAGGAGTGGATGATGAGTTTTCTGCACTAAAAACAAGGGCATTTTGCATTCTACTACCATTTTCAACATCTTACCTTTGTGAAACTGGATTTTCTGCGGTGGCTTCTTTGAAGACAAAATATAGATCTCAGCTAAATATAGAAAAAGAACTGAGAGTGTCTATTTCTAATATTAAACCCTCCTTCGAAAAACTTTGCTCTGCAAGACCTTTGCACTGCAAGGGAGTCACTAATAATTATTAAATTTGTTTTTAATTTAGTAAGTTGTTTTAATTTCATAAGTTAATTATTAAATATGTCGAAATGCATTTTGTTTTGTATGTGTGTGTGTTCTTTCCTTTCAGTCACTTAATCAGCTTTTTAAATAACATTTTCTCTTGGATATGCTCTTGCCCCCCCATTAGTGTGGTCACTCCCCCCTAGGGGGGCGCGCCCCACAGGCTGAGAATCACTGCCTTAAAGATTCCCTCTCCTGCTGAATCCTGTCTGGCCGCTTTATGAGCTGTGGTTGATGTTACTACGGGTTTTCTGCCTGCGAACTACTGTCGCTATTGTGGGCTATTGTCTGCAGTAGAGTACTGCTGTGTGTTGTCCTGTGTGTTTGTCTCGGCTGTACATAGTTGTGTTGTAAATATTTGTCGTCTTTGTGCTGCCTGTCTTTGTCCTGTAAATAAACGTCGTCTGTGTTGTGTTCTCTGCTAAAGGACTGATCATTGTGTGTGCTCATCATCTTCTCACACGCCGTACACATCCACAATACGAGTAAAAAGAACCCGACGGGTTAGGATAGGGAAATCCGTAACAATTTGGTGTCAGTAGTGGGATAGTGGTCAACAGTGTATGGTGCTGACCTGATCTCAAGTAGAAATGGCCGAATCAATGAATGACAAGTTCGAGCGGCTTTTTGCTCTAATGAAAGAAATGAATGCCGAGCAAGAGAAAATGCTGAAAGAGAATCGAGCTGCATATGAGAAAATGCTGGGAAGAAATGGAAAACTGATAGTCGGACAAGAAGAAATGAAGAGAGAATTAAAGAAAGAAATTTCGTCGTGGAAGGAAATTTTAGGCGATAAAAGTAATAAAATCGCAGACCAAGATATCACAGAAGGAATGGAAGGAAATGGTGACAGCTAAGTGAAAAAAGAAAATACCGAAGATCGAATGGAGACCGGTGTCATCGAAAGGAGCTTAGTGACTCTGAAGATGAACTGGGGTTAATACAGAGATGCACGAGTTGGTAGATCGTCAAGAAATGGCAGAGCTGAAAAAGTCTCCTCAGAAGATTTCCCCTGAAGTGGAATCGGAAGCTGACGAGCTAGTGAAGGGAGAAGATGAACTCTGTTTCGACGGGTCTGGTAGTGGTGACCCATGCTCAATGTCTATTGGTGCAGGAGTTGATGCCGCCATATTTGGAATGAATTCATCCCAGAGGTTGACAGGACAACCTCCAAGCCTCTTAGTAGCCCCTTACAGAATGCTACGGATGAAGACTACGTACCTGGAATCGCTGATTCCTGGGGTCTCGACCTCGACTTCCCTCTAGAAATCGACCTTGCAGTGGATTTGCTTTGGAATGTCATGCAAAAAGAAACCGAGGAGTCTTCTGTGCATCGTCGTAGAGGAATCCTTCCAGCAAAAGTAGGAGTTCTTTTTAGACGAATGGAGTCAGAATTTAGACTCAAATCAGAGACGGACTTATCCCTGATTCAGTACTCCCAGAGGTATAATTTGTTATGGGAACTTGGGGGACTTTGCAGTCATGACATATTTAACGTACCACAACTGCCATTAGCCAACAAGGTTGTCTTTGGCCGAGATGAGGACAGTACTCGCTGCCTTTCGGTTGAGAGACTGACGCTCTACCAACCAGGCTACCGTGGCCTAAGGATCGCCTATGATATATACTTTGAATAAAGTTTTGATTTACACTCACTGTGTAGTTTCATACTTTTTCATTTGAACACCCTTTGTATACATATTACACATTTATCTGTATTTTATAGTAGTCTGAAATAAATGTGTATTAAAAATTATTTCCTCTTAATCTAAAGTTTTGAAACACACACACATATATATTAAATTGTGGGTCAAGACCAGATAGCTCCTTATCTTACGCCAACACTTCCTTGATGTACCCTGTGTTACTCCAAGTGCAGAAGTGATAAAAATGAACTGGAACCATGTTACTATTGGATTAAATTCTAGCTATTTTTAGGGTATGTATCCTTACTAAATGTATAAGCAGAACTTTATAGAATTTTTGCTATTTCAAATATTATTAAACATGGAATAAACAAGACCAATATGATCACCTTTATTTTGTAACAGATGGTCAGGTTGATTTCAGTACATATCTGCCAGTTAGCAGAGTTAATGACTCCTGAATTCAGGTACCTTGTCTTGCTCCATTCTTCTTAACATAGCTCTTAAGATGCCTTTTTCAAGTATTTTCTTACAATTTTTTAGAATTAAGGAAATATGCTTGTTTATCATAGTGTATAAGATGTGTGGAAAAACGAAATAAATGGTAAAAATTCTTTGTTAAAAAAATTGACTTTGCTTTCACAGGCTTCCACAATTCAAATCTTCCTGCGACCGAAAACAACATTTGGAATAATATCTTTCTGCTTTGTGAAAATGATTGTTGATAGACGCACTGAAATAAAGCGATAAAATGTGGTATGTTATCATACCACTAATGTTTTAGATTTCTGTTGACATTCGGACGAAATTCGTTAATAGAAATTTGTCTATTCAAATGTACACTAAACACGATAACTGATAAGTGTAAATAGCTACACAGATGAAAACGTGGTTTATTTATCCTTAAAATTGGAAAACTATATTTTTGGATCAAGCCTATCAAAGGGCCACCATATGTCTATCTTTATTTTAGCATATATATTAATGGAAAAATTGAAACACTAAATAAAATTTGGAATGGAGTTTCTTAGTAAGTCGTTATTTTTTATACTATGCGTGTGAATGGCCGTATCGCTATCCACTTTGTAATCTGGCCGGCATGAAATTTATATTCTTTTCCCAACTCGAAAGAGCTACTTCTACTTGTTCTGTTAATTTTTCGTGTTTTATTCTTTTTTGTGTGAAATAAATCTATCCTTGCTTTTAGTGGTATTCGTGGACTTTGATTATTGTTAACCCGGCAAAAGCTAAGAACAACGATTCTGGAGCATACGCCGGAGAACACAGCTTCATTAATTCCTTTTATCGTAGTTCTTTTTAAAATGCTGTGATGTTTTCTCAAAACTTTGGACTTATAAGTACAGGGATCAATCCATACTCTCATATGTGATGACCTTGACATTAATAGTGTTCAGCTTTGTCAGCTGAAATAGCCATCAATTCTAAATGACAGGTATGTTTCTTTCTGATTCAATTTTTATTTTGATCTTGCTCATATTCTCTAGTGTTTAAAATGGATGCCGATATATAAAGTATACGCATCGACTTAAATGACTCGTGTTGGATTTAAAGCTCTTTTTTTTTGAAAAGCATTCCTGAATTGTGGTTTTTACAATTAAAATCTTAATTTATTACAGTGGGAATTGTCTAGGAAAGCAGCAAATTTTATTGTTTAATTTTGTTTTAAATTGCGATGTTTGGGGCTGACGAAAATATTCTAATTCATCTCTGTTTCCCTGATACTTCATACACAATATTGAAAAAGGAAATAATTAAATAATATGTTCGGACTTCGGAAACGCTAAACATAAATCAAGTAGGGGATGAAACTCGTTTTCAACTTTTAATACAAATAAAGGAATTGGGACATGGATGAAATCAAGGACACCTAAAAGCAAGTTTGATTTCAGTTGCATGCCTTTGGTATTAAGAATACAGGTCAAGTATTTCAGCATTTTATGATTGATGTGTTGAGCTTTTTAAATTAATATGTTTATCTAGACAATATTCTTATCGCCTCTTAAGAATTTCTCACGCATTTTCAACTTCTCGAAGATTTGATCAATGCCATATTTTAAATATTCAAAAATGCGTTTATGGTCAAACAGAATTACCTTTTCTTAATTGTTTAGATAGATATGAAGGTATCTTCCCTTAGAAGGAAAAAGTTAAAAATGTTTCCGAACCCTCATTATCCACAATTGTTAGTGATTTATGTCTTATCGCAGCAATGATTAATGATGATTGCTTGAGATGCGTATATACTTGCTCTGCTCTATCACTTAGTCATAAATATCAAAAAATGAAAAAAAAATTCCACTTCATTGGATACAGATGCACTTGATTTGTTTGAAGCTTGTATAAATATGCTAGCTAATGCTGCTTTACTTGCACACCCAAAAGACGATGATAACATCTCTTATGACTAATGCATCGGATTTTGCTATAGGTACTGTTCTGAACAAATATGTCGATATCAAGCCACAAGCTACATTTTTTTAAATAGAAAGTTGATTCCTACTGAAAAAAAATTATAGTGTCTATAACCAAGAATTACTTACAATCTATGGTGCCATTCGACGTTTTCTTGAAGATAGTCAATTCACAATTTACAGTTATTACACACCACTAACATTTGTCTTCTACTTACATAAAAGTCAATTTCTTTCCTTCAAACTAAACAAAACTTCCGGCCAATTTGTCGACAGATATTCAGTGATTCCAATGCAATAGTTGATTCGTTTTCACCAATAGCTGAAATTCCCTTGCCAATTAAAATCGATTATGAAACTATGGCTAGTGGTAGGAGTTTGATTTAATGGAAAGTGGTTCAGGATTGAAATTTACGAATATTAAACTTGCATGTAAATCAAAGTTGATTCTGATTTTTAACAGGCACTATAGGCCCTTATGTTTCAGAAATTTTCAGAAAAATTGCTTATGATATTATAATGGTATAAAAAGGAAACTCAGTATTTTTCATGCGTTAATCCTCGCATTCCATATTGAAGGTTTCCTTTGAAGTGTAATATTTAAACCTTTTCATCATCATCATATTTCACTAGACATCCCAGGGTGGGCCAGTGCCTTCGCCTGAATTATGTTCCATCGCATACTGTTTTTGACACTTGTGTATCATTATCATTCGTGGATAGCTATGAAGTATGTCTCCACTGACTCCATCCACCTCATTTTGGGTCTATTTCTTTTCCTACTTGTGAGAAGTTTATATAAAATAATTTTTAATATGTGGTCATCCATTCTAAATATATGAGCTGTCCAGTTCATTCGATTTATTTTTATTAACCTTATAATATCTGGTTTTCTATAAATATTATATAGATCAAAGTTATGTTTCCTTCTCCAAACATTGTTAATTTCTATCCCACCAAGAATGGCTCACAAAATTTTTCTTCCCATTTCAATATTTTAATTAATTTAATTCTGGGAATGATAAGTTTTTCTCATAATTCGAAATTAAAATTGAATTATTTCATTCTTTAGTAATTTCAAAATAATCATTTGTTTTATATGCATTTATCTGTTTTTATTATACTTTATATACTGTTTTTTATACAATTTAAGATTAAGTTTGGAGACTACTCTTTATTTTATAGAAACTTCAAATTCAATGAAAAAATTCTTCTTAATGTGATACAGAAAGCTCAATCAAATCAGGAACCATATTATAAAAGATCTGCAGAAAGCGATTTTTAACTCCTGTCTTTACTCTTACCAACCCAAAGTTGCAAAAGCATCTCAAGTAAAATGATGAAAAGAGGAATTTAAAAACCCGTAGGAAAAAATTCTGTGTTTTAAAAAAGAGATATCTCGAGCACATGAAAAGGATTAGAATCAATTTATCAAAAACTATCATAAGAAAGGAGAAATATATTTATATAAATGTCTTTCAAAGGTTAAAAGTAAAGAGTACCGGTTTCTTTGTGACTCAGCCTCTAATGTCTACCATAGAAAGCACAAAATCATTATAAAATACAGCATTCTATCTTCCGATTATTTTAAGTAACAAGATCAGGCAGAAGGTTGTTCATCTAACCATTCGCATTTAAAATGTTAGTTCAACTTTATCCTTCCTTTTACCTCTACGATAACAAATACTAGATCTATTTCCAAGGAAGAACTACCGTTCCAGAACAGTACTTTGAGAAATCTCAAATTATTTCTCAAAGCTGGGAGCTCACATATAATTGTATTGAGAACGTATTTAAGACAATACTAATACAATAATTTTTCACAACGCATATTGCAGTAAATGCCTTACAGCCCTTTCCTAAAGCACTGAAGATCAAACTTTTTCTCATAAGTAGCTTGAAATTATAATTTCTATCCCTTTAGATAATATTCTAATTTCTTATAATTGATATACCAATTTTTCACGTTTAAAAATAATTAATCTGTGAAGATATCTTTAAACTAAAAAGTTACAGATATTAAAGTGTTGTAAAAATAAGCTGTAAAATATTATGATAAGGTTAATTAATTCAAGAACAAAATTTCAAAAAGGGCAAGTTTGAAAAAGTAGTTTTCATTTTTTTAAATACTGAACAAAAATTTCAAAATTCCACAAAAAAAGCTGCTGCACAGAAGATGATAACTGAAAAGAATTTCAAATCGATATCATCATTATTTTTTGAAAAATTCGATTTTATTGAAAAAACATGATTGTTGAAAGTTGTTTATGAGTATTTTTTATCAGTCAGAATTTGTGGATCGAAACAAATTCCGTTGTAAAAGAACTATTACACTATCCCAAATTAAATTGTAATGGCTAATTTTCAAAAAAAAAA
Source organism: Argiope trifasciata (assembly GCA_026543055.1). Classification (NCBI taxonomy): domain Eukaryota; kingdom Metazoa; phylum Arthropoda; class Arachnida; order Araneae; family Araneidae; genus Argiope; species Argiope trifasciata. The sequence continues at coordinate 1,044,306 of JAPMOQ010050981.1, forward strand.
AAAAAAAAAAAATGATGAGCAATAAATTTGAAATTCATATTTTGTCTCAAAATGACCGTTACTCCTTCGAACTCTGTTTTTTTTTTAATGCTTTGTGAGAATAAATTATCAGATAGTGACATTTTTCCCTTTTTTTCAAATTTAATTTTTCCTATTTTTTAAAAAATATCAACCATTATCAAATCATTTGGAATTGTAAAACAACACTTTTAGAATAGGATCTCTCTCTCTCTTTTTTTTTTTTTTTTTTTTTTTTTTTTAGATTTTTGAATTCCGAATAATAGAAAAATATTAGCAGGCATTTATCTACGAAGTCAGTTCTTTTTCAAAAAATAACACCCATGATTTGAAATTTTGCTAATTATTTCCCTATATAAAACTTGCTTAAATAAAATTGCAAAAATTTTGTTTATATTTTAGCAACTGAAAAATGTTTTCTAAATTTTATTTTTTAGAAATTTAATTTAACCTAATTAAGCTGTTATAATGCTCGGCATCTCATTTTAAGGATATTTTTATAACTACAACTTTTATTTGGAACTTTTCTCACTCAGATTAATAGTTTTTTTTTATTTGCATGCTTAAAACGATATTATGTCCCTTCCATCCTTATCTGTCATATCCAGGTGACTAGTTAATAATATTTTGTTTCGGTCTAAAGAAAACGTGTTGCGATAACGATAATTTCACACGAGGCTAACTATTGCTCTCAGTAAAAGATCACACCTACTTCCAGAAAATCACGTGACCACAACGGGACAATGGCAAATGTTTGTTCCATCGGGACTACCATTGGCCATTGGCCTTGTCTCAAATGTTCACACTAGGACAATACTTGGATAACAGTAGAAAGGCAACGATTTCGCTCAATAGTAAGCCTCGTGGGAACCCACCGTTACACATGTAAATTAATAAAAGCTTATTTGATCCCGCGAAACAAATTATCCTTTTTTCAATTATATAAAATTTCCTTGTTTATAAGGAGATGTAGCTCTAATTTTCCAAAAAGAATTTTTTGGTCCTATGTTACAAATTTAATGCCAATTTATATTTTTAATTTTTAAATCTGGAAAACCTAATAACCATCTATTCAACATATTAATAACAAATAAATTGTATTATCATTTTATGACACATTTTGCGGATGGCAACATTTATTGTGCAATTGATTTTTTTATACAATGCTTGAGTAAAATTGCAAAATTCATTTTTTTTTTTTTTGTATTTACAATTCTATTAACGTTGTTGATTATTCCAAAATTAAAAGAATGAAAATAGTTTAAAACTGATCATCCAGATTTTTTTTTTTTCTCATTTTTGTCGAATATGATATTTTTGTAATTAAAATAGTTAAATTATTTACTCAATTTTTAAAAAATAATGAATTTCAAATCTGTGCTGAGAAAACAATTATCAATTGAATAAAATCTGGATGTTTTCCTGTTTCTATTTTTATTATAAAAAATTACATACAACTTTAATGTGAAGTCATTGTAACTTTCCATTTTAAAAATAACATTGGTTTTTAGCATTCAATACGCACCTTCGTATATCATGAATTTAAAAATTCATTTAATATTTAATTTATTTAGAAATGATAACAATAAATAATTTTGTGGAATTTCACACAATTATATTCATAATTTGTGATAAATAATGGGAATTTGATGTATTTTTTAAATAAGATTGATTATCTATTATAATCTACTCTTGTATTTTGTTAGATTTTACATATAATATGCATAAATTTACATATTATTATACCAATTTTATTTACTTTGCTATATGTTTTTTTCTGAATCGAAATACACCTCATGCAAATCAGAACCTCTACTGATTTTTTATTATCCGAATTGTTGGATCTGATCCCATCTAATCGTTGTCCCTTGATATATGCCAAGTTCACAATGTTAATTCAAATTCAGCATCCATTGTGCATCTTAAAAGAAAACAAAAATTTAATTTTGTTTTTTTAATTATAATAATATGATTCCGATTTTAGAAAACTTTCGCGACTACGTTTGGCGCGACTGTGATATCTCTAAACATGATTCTAATAATCTAAAACCAGATAATTAATTAATTATATAGTAATTAATATTATAATTAATTATTATTAATTAACTGATTCCCAACAATTGTAATTTCACTTATCTAGCCAAATTTAAAAGTATGGCATTTTCTTTCTGGGGCTTTTCTAATAAAGTTCACCTTTATTATAAACTAAGAATATCATAAAATAACATAGCATATTGAATTTAAAGAACTAAAATTATCCACTAATATATTTAACATGGAGTATTTTATGAAGAAATATTATTTAAATTAATGTGTTTTCATTCAATAAATTTTTAAATTCAATAGTCAAATTAAATCATTTAAATAAATCATCACGAGGATAATGAAAGAATTGCTGACTTTTAGATAATATTTAGAAACATATTTCATGATTATAGATTTTTAATAATAATATTATTAATAATATTAATAAAAAGTAACAGTTAAAATGTTATGCGAGGAATATAATTAGTTATCTTGAATGTGGAATAATTTGCGAAGTTTAAAAATGATAAATTATTTAGAAACAAATTTTAAAGCTCAATTTTATTAGTCTATTAAAAAGCAGAATTTTTATTTTAGTCATCCCCTATTTTTTAATTCATAACTTATTTTTAAAATCATTTAGAATTCTGAAATTAATTATTTTTGAAATTCGCTACCAGATATCATCTGTTTATTATCGAAGTCATTAATCAATTGACTAATAAATAGGCCATGAAAATATGAAAATATATTATATAAAGGGCTTACAAATACTCAAAATTGCAAAACTTTGATATTGCAGGAAAAATAATGAAACATTGATTACAAAACTTCATCTATATAAACATAAAATATGTTATAGTATAAATATTTAAAAATTGATTAGCGTCACTTGAATAAAGCAAATCTTTTCAGTTTGTGTAGTAATTCTCCCTAGATTTCAAATTCATCCATAAAACATCCATAAAAAAGATCCATTTAAATAATCATTTTTAATTTTTGAAATTTATTTAAAAATTTCAAACTATTATCATTTAACCTTCTCTACAGTAATTCTAATTAATAATTTTGAAAAGAAATAAAATTTTAGCATCCTGAATTTTTAGAACGGAAGCAAAAAATTAATTGTGACATTCTTTTCTCTTTCTAATGAATAACTCTCTTTCTTATAAATAAAATGTAAGTAAGGACAATCTCACCTAGTTTAGTTATTTTAACGTCCCGTTGTAAAGCAACACTAGGGCTATTTTGGATCGGACTTCGTAATTTTGAACCGTGATCAGATCACGATTACGACACCTGAGCTGGCACCCCCCTGGCGGGAGGTCGTTTGGCCTGGAAGATTTAACGTGCAAGAGACCCCCTTACACGACGGTTCTTCGGTGGAACCGAGTGCCGAACCTGAAACTTTCCGATTCCAAAGTCGAGACCTTACCACCAGGCCACCGCATCACCAAGAGCAAACTCACTACAGATAGAATTTTTAAAATCTCTTTTAAGTTGTATTCATAAGTTTTCCTTTCTAGATCTAAAATTTTCTTGTATAATCTTTTTTTTTTCTATGCTGACTTAAATATTCGGTTTCATTATTTTGCTATTGAAGATTTCATTCAACTTCAAAAAAACTAGATCTTTAAAGTGTAATTTATTTGTGTTCTGACATTCACATATTATTATCTCTCTCTCTCTACTCCTTTAATTTAGTTATTTTGTTAAATTCAGAATAAATGTGTGATATATTTCATTATGTCGGTTATTACCTGTTGTATTTAAAACACTTCAGAATTCGTTGACTTGTACAAGTATTATTGTTTTGTTAATGCTTCCAGGTGAAAGAAAAAATATAGCAATTTGTATAAAACATATTTAAAGATTTCCAGAACTAAGTAGAAATTACATGCCCAATTTGATAGGTGTGTGTGTGTGTGTGTGTGTGTGTGTGTGTGTGTGTGTGTGTGTGTGTGTGTGTGTGTGTGTGTGTGTGTGTGTGTGTGTGTGTGTGTGTGTGTGTGTGTGTGTGTGTGTGTGTGTGTGTATGT